>VYVB01000603.1:0-108032 GCA_009761775.1 Ficus carica
TCATCTGCACTGTTATCCACCAGTGCCTCGCGTCCTTTTTCAGCGCAAAGGATGCACAGAGTACTTTCTCTTGCTCGGTCAGGCGCATAAAGTCCAGAATGACTTGCATGTCGATCAGCCAGTTGTCGGCTGCAATTGGATCAATTGGCCCCTCGAACTCGGGCGCCTTCATCCTTCTGAACCTTTCATATAGAAGGTCCTCTCTCACCGGCTGTGGCTGCATCTGTACTTCAGCCGGGGCTACTGGAACCTCAGCGTTCCGCGGAATTTCCTGCCTGACCCCTGGTTGGGCTACTGGAGGAATATTCGGCACTTGGGGTGCTACGGGAGGAATAGGTTGCACTGGCGGCACTGCTGGAGGGACTGGCTGTGCCGGTGGTGGAACCTCTTGGACTCTGGGTCCCTGATTCTGCTGAACTAGCTGCTCCCGAATAAGAGTCATCTCTTGTTGCTGCTCTTGCAGCTGGCGTTGTTATTTGCTAATATGGCGGTCAAATCCTGTGCTGGAGGATTTACCGGCATTGTTCCTCTCAGACGTACCATCTTGTAACCTCTATAGCAAGAAAAGATATTAATCACATCTCTTCTTTCATATAATTATTATCATTACATCATAAAACATTAAAACATGCATGTAACGTCATAATATACTTGTATCTTGCCATAACTCAAATGCAGATATTAATGACATATTTACTTGTAAAATAAGAAGAAACTCGTAAAGAGAAATGAAAATATCATTTGATTTCATTTAACCCGTGTCTGCACGGTCTCTTTGTACATAATCAAATACAAAGCTTTTTAAAATACATGATTCCCTCGGCATTTTTTCAAAAAGGTGCCGGGTACTGATATATATATATACATATTCAAAAGAAATACTTGTCACTTTACCAAAATACACATGGTTAAAACAACAAGATGGAAGTGATCTAACACTTTCCATCGTACATAAGGTTACATCCTAACGTCCGAATGTACATAACACATAATAAATAAAATTCTAATTACAAAGAAAGAGGGTATAAACAAAACGGCCCTAATCTAACGATGACCTCGATCTCAAGCGCGGATATCTCGGAATCCGTGTCGTCCTCGAAACGTCTTCCCAGTCCCCGTCATCTGGAACGATGTGATGTGGCTCGTCCTCGAGGGGAAACCTCTCGGGATCCTCCATGTCTTCATCTTCGTCCTCCTCATCTTCATCATCACTGGATAGATGATGAGTGGATCTGGGCGTGCTCCATCTCCTCCTCAAGTGGTCCGACCTCATACTGAGGATCTTCGTCTCGTCAGTCAAGCGGTCCCACCTCATACTGAGTGCTCGGGCTCATCATCATCATCGACTGGGGGCTGCTCAGGGTTCGCTGGAGCATCATTCCGCGTCTTGAGCAATGATCTCAGCCGCTAAGATATCGTCGAGGTCCCAGCGACGGTCGAGTGGAGGGTAGTCTGCGGAACATGCTGTCTGATGTGAGGCGGCGTTCCGTTCACTAGTAGAGTCACTGCCTCAAACTGGGGCTCTGGAAGATCCTGAGGTACATGGGGATGCATCATCTCCTCAAACCTCCACCAGTAGTGGCTCATCGTCTCGCCCGGGTATGCGTGCCAAGCCTGGGATAACATCTGGTATCGTGTATGACGCATATCACGGTAAATATCCGGATCTCTAGCAGGTGCACCCTCATCTCTGAGTGGGAGTGGTCCATAGCGCTCTAACATCACCGAGCGAAACTGCGCCCAGGTGCGACTAGGCACCTGACGCTCACCAATGTCAATCCACCATAGCCGTGCAGCTCCGTAAATACATTTGCAGCGAGCATGATTTCCAGATAGTCAGGGATGTGACACATCAAGAATGTTTGCTCCATATCGTGGAGCCACGCCTCGACGTGCACTGTACGCCTCGTGCTGTCAAAGGATAGGGGGTGTGCGCGAAAGAAAACCGTAACGACGTCTCTATCCTCTTCGGTCATCATGGGGTCCATCGTACCGTATCTAACACGCAATACTTAACTATAAGCATACATGTATAAAACATAAAGTAAATCTAAACTTACATATGGTGGCGGCGATGGCAGGCAGACCGTGAAATGATGTCGCAGGGAACCGCTCTGATACCAATCTGTGACGACCCGCCTTGCACAGGCCGTCACTGAACTTGACTTACTTGAACTTAAACTTGTTTTATCCCATTTTGATCATGAAATTAGTGGGGATTTTTTTTTTTTTTTTTATATTAGCGGAAGCATCATACTTAGAAAATATATTCATACGCAAATCAAATAACTGTCTGTTTCTCAAAATAGATATATTAATTTAAACCCTTTTTGAGTTGCGAACCCCAACCCGTTCATCATTTCACAGCCACCGGCTTCACCCTCCACCATGCAGTTATTTCAAAGCAGGCTGTTTACCTACAACATAAACTTCAAACAATGAGCGAAAACTCAGCAAGTACAACTCCTATACCGCGAACCAATACATAATCTGACTTTACATATCCTAACTTAACTTATCATGCATATTGTACCACTTCTTAACTTCATTCATCATAGCATAACATACACATCATAATGCATGGTCCTTTTATGCTCGTATTATGCTCAATTCATTCTTAACGTACTTTCATTACTTATCTTACTTATGGGCCCCTTACTTGTGTGTATGTACCGGGCGCGCGACTATGGAGTGGTTGAGGCGGCCAGTCCTTTTCCAACTCAAACCATAGTCCAACCCGACCTGACGCGGGTCGGTACAACACAGGCGACTTGCTCGCCAACTTACTTTCTTTTCATCTTGTCATGTCATACTTGATCTTATTATTCTTATAAGATTTCGTGAACATGCTTCGCTTTCTCATACATACATGCTTCATATCTTAATAATCATAACCTAACATTCATCATGAACTTATCTTGACTTATCATACTTCATAACTTAGCATACAACATAGAATTAACATGGCATATAGCATAGCAACAACAACATAACATAGCAACAACAACATAACATACAATAACAACATAACATACAATAAGGCATACACCCCTAGCATACATCTAACAATAACATACTTGGGCAAGTATCACAGCAAAGCCTAAGCTGTAGGCGGTGGTTGTACTTACTTGTTTTCGTCGTTCGCGTGATCGAATCCCCTTTTCCGGGCACACTCGCAGGTCACCTCCTGCCCATGGACGTTTACACGTAAGGTTTCTATTCTAATATCGCTTAATGTCGGATTAAACCAACCTATAAATATATCGGTTATATGTCCCTCTACCAATACATGTGAAGGGGTCACATGACGTAACCCATCACGGAATTATTAATTAAGGGTTCTTGTAGAGAACCATAATCTTAACTTAAACCTCAATCTGCGAGGTTAACTCTGGGCTTGGGCAAGGCCCTAGTAACTCGGAATAATTTTCCGACTACTAACGGAGTATCTTTTTCATTTTAACCTTGAAATCTTGGACTTGTTTAAAGTATCGTTTTCTTGTTCATTTAAGTAAGTTTGGTGAATAGCACCCAAACTTATCTTTGAAAATTACAAAACACCTGAAAATATTTATGTAAAACATTTGGGGATCGAAAACCGTCTTTGGAGCGGTTTTCGGGTTTGAAAATGATGTTTGAAAGTTAGAAAATGTTTTTCCTAGTCATTGGTCTAGAAAATCACGTGCATGAGATTTTGCTCACTGCACGGCTTTTGTTTGAAAATTCATAACTTAAAATCTAAAATGAATTTGGAAACGCTTTCTTCATGAAAGTTGTAGCTAACAAAAAGATCTAAAACTTTCATGTTTTGAACATTTTCTGATTCTGGCTCAATTGATACCAGTTTTTTATTTGAACACAAGTGAATCGTTGGAACTTGGTCACCCTGACCAGTTCTCGGTTTTTCTTAAAAACAAAGGCCATTGGAGCCTTATTTTTTAAATCTGTTCACGTAGCCCCCTAGGAAACACCCTAACGAACAACTTTCATGTTTTGAGTTTTTACCCATTCGGCCTCGAAGGACCTGTAAATTCCACTTTTCCGAGCTTCCGGGTGTTGGACCCGAGAGCAGTTTTGGTGTTAGTCCAATTTTTACGTCTCTATGCGTTGCTCTAGCTCGACCGCCCAAAGCGGGACCTACTAACACATGCACGTCTACTAACGTCCCTCATACACATAAAACTTTAAATCCCGTGTTTTCGGATTTGAGTCAAAGCCGAGACCCCTTGGTCCACGGTTTTGAGAGAAAACATACATACCACATAGTTCATTCATATCATCATACAAACCCTAAAACATGCTTCTAAAAATTTGATAAACATATTAGGGACTTAAATAAAAACCCTAGCATGCATTTCTAACACACAAATATCATAGAGCATAACAACAACCAAACATGCAAAATTAATCACCCAAAAACCTAAATCAAGCATAAAAATATATCCTAAGCTATTTAGGGCTAAAACCGAAATCATGAGCTTAAGCTCTTACAACTTTGTGCTTGAAATACATGATAAAACCCTTGAGAAATGAACTAAAAATATGAACCAAAGACTAGGGTAAAAATTCGGATTTTTTTTACCTCAAAAAATCCGAGAGTGCAAAAGCTTGATCCTAGTTGAGATTTTATCCTCCAAAGTGCTCGATTTGGACCTCAAAAATGGTCACAAAATTTGTTAGCTTCCTCCCCCAACTAAACTTGACAAAAGAGAAGAAAATACCTAAAACTCTTACCTTAAAAAATCCGTGGAGCCCTTAAGCACCAACCCACCAAAATGGTTGATTTTCTTGGCTCTAGCTCACACCTTAACTCCACCCTTGCTTCTAGCTAAAACCCGAAATTTTTCTTGGATTTTCTCACCTCCCAAACACTCGGCAATGATGAGAAAAAGAGGGGAAAAATTTTGAACAATCTCTCCTTTGATCACTCAAGAAAACCGAACTTTAGGGGGGTTTTCTCACACAATTTGGCTTGATTTCTTTTGATCTCTCTAGCTCTCTCTTTCTCTCTCTCTCCTTCGGATTTCTTGGAGTGGAAATGCCAAAGTCTTTGGCTGAGAAAGAGGGTTAATGGCAGCTGACTTTGGGGCTTGAAATCCCTAGGAATAGTGCCTCTAGGTAGGGGAAATCCTAGGTTTCTTTTCCAATGCAAATTTGCTTCTAAACTTGCTATTTGGTCCTCCAATTTTTGCAAGCTATTGCCCAAAGGGGCTTGAGTGTGGCCGGCTGCTATGGGAGGGAAATGGGGAGTGATTTGACAACTCATAGGTGAGGTGTCACATGCTCATTGGTCCATGTGTGTGTAGGGTTATGTCCTAATTTAGCTTAATTGTGATATAATTAAGCTTAAAGGCTTGTTTGGTTCAATCTTTTTGAAAAATTGTATAATTTCAACACATTGCAATAAATTTTAATACTGAGTTGCTTAAATTCCCAGTATCGAAAATTACATCGCATTTAAAAATTTCGATCTGTGAAAAACTCGATCGGAAAATTTTTTTCTTATTTTTCCGAATCCTTTCGCCCTGAACTCTAACTTAGTATGCTTGATTTTTCTAAGGTGATTTTAATTCTATTCAAACTCATCTTAATCAAGAAATGAGTTTTTAGCAGTAATTTCACTCGTACTGCGATTTTAAAATTCTTGTTTGACGTTTTCGACCGTTTTGGTCTAACTGACTTATTGGTCAACGTCGACTTGTCTTGAAATGTGCAAATACGACCTCCTTTCACTCATAAAGGTCTTTTGCGAGTTCATGCAATTTGTTTTCGAGTCTTAATAAATTTTAAGAACTCGTTTCACAAAATTAAGTTCTAAAACGAACTTCCTCATGAAATACCGATTACGGTAATTATTTACACAAAATTTCTATAAAATGTGAACCGAAGAAATTCGGGTGTTACACGGCTGGTGCCATAAGATATGGCACTTTCGATATCGAAGCGGCTCCAAGTAGTAGCTTGATTTCAAACGAAATTTCCCGTTCCGGCGGGAGTCCCGGTAAATCCTTCGGAAAGATATCCACGTACTCCCTTATAATGGGGAAGTCTTCTGGCATCAATTCCATATTCTGATCTTTGTCCACCATGTTAGCTAAATATCCTTGATAGCCATTAGCTAACATTTTCCAGGCCTTCATTACTGTAATTAATCTAGTTGTTGAGCTCCGAGACTGTCCGTAGAAGCTAAGCTCTTCCTCGTCGTAGGGGTTGAACGTCATGCAACGTTTTTGATAGTCGATCTTGGCGTCGTAATTACCCAAGGAATCCATTCCTAAGATCACATCAAAATCCTGAAGCTTGATCACGATGAGATCTACAACAATTCTTTGCCACAGAATATCACAGAAGTATTTCGTATCCAAAAAAATTGGACCACAAAATTTCTCCGGATGACAAAGAGGTTTTAAAAGGTTGTTCTAAACTATCCACACCTATTCCTAACTTCTGGGCAAACTCCAAAGATATGAATGATTGAGTGGCACCAGAATCAAACAAGGCAATAATGTCATAAGTGGTGATAGAAATCTAACCTGTCACCACATGGGAAGTTCCCGCTTCCGCATCTCCTCTTGTATAGGCATATATTCTGGCTCGGAGTTCAGGAGCCTCTAATCTGCCTTGTGCGATTGAAGATCCTTTAAGCCTGGCTTGAACCGCATGCAACTGACTGTTCGCATTCCGGCTTGGATGTGAAGGGTTCTGATTCTGGGGGTTCTGGGTGCAGTTCCTAGCGTAATGCCCCTCTTTGCCACACATGTAGCAAGCATTCGACCCCACTCTACACACTCCTAGGTGTTTCTTTCCGCACTTAGCGCACATCGGGTAGTCAGTGTTATTACCCTCATTTCCTCGATTATTCCTCTTCTGAGGGTAATTCTTTTGTTGGCCCTGGCCCGTGAAATTCCCTTTTAGCTTGTTCCTCCCAAACTGCTTGGAACTTTGGGCAGGGTTGCTGTTCTGGCCCTTTGGGAATGCTTCCAAAATCTGACGGGGTTGCGTCTGCTTTACCATAGCCTTTTCTTCCCTTCTAGCTTTAAAATTTCGAGACCTTGTTTCCTTGTCCTGGTTAATCCAATACTCGGCTCTTATTGCCCGACTTACGCAATCGGACACCAGGGTAGGTGGACTGCTTCCAGCACTCACTTGCTTAGAGATGTCCGTCCGGAACATCTTCATCATCCTCCTAACTTTTTCTGTCTCGTTCGGGACAAGCTCAGGGCATAGGCGAGCTAGTTGCTCAAACTTCTTGACAGCCTCCATTACTGTCATAGATCCTTGTTTCAAGTTCGTGAACTCGTCTTGCTGAACGGCAAGCACTTCTCTATTGTAATATATGGTGCGGAACTTAGTCACGAAATCTTGCCAACTCATGGTCGTGGCATCTCTACGCCTTTGGACTGTCATCCACCCGTGTCGCACATCCTTTTTAAGTGCAAAAGAAGCACAGAGAACCTTCTCTTGTTCCGTAAGCCTCATAAAATCCAGAATAACCTGGATGTCGATTAGCTCGTTATCGGCGGCTATTGGGTTCGAAGGTCCCTCAAATTCAGGCGCCTTCATACGCCTAAATCGCTCATATAATAAATCTTCCCGGACTAGCGGTGGATTTACTTGCATCCTGGCGGGTGCTAACGGAATCTCAGCATTCCGTGGAATTTCTGGCTGTTGGTTCATTTGAGCTAACTGTTCTTGAAGCCTATCAGTCTCTCGCTGATGTGTACGTAACTGCTGTTGCAAATTTGCCACAATGGTCGCGAAATCCGGCTCGGGCGGATTAACGGGTACCATTCTACGTGGACGTACCATCTTCTAAAATCCTATTAAATCACAAGAAAAGATATTATCACACTATTAATATCCTTTCTTCCATGCATATCTTATCGTATCATAACACATTATCATTATCACAGGCTTATCATATACTTGTTATAACGTTATCATCTTGTGCTTATCATAGCACTCATAATCATAACATATCATTGTATCACATCGGATACTTATCATGGCTTTTCATATCATAACATATTCTTGTCATATGTCCCGTGTTCGCACGGTTCTTTTGTACACTTTACAAAAAGTACATCGTATTTACAATACCGTATGTACATACTCTGTACATTATACTATACATACATAGTCAAAACTAAGATGGAAGTGTCTATCACTTTACCATCATACTTTTGTACAAGCATATTATCAAAAGGAATAAGCTTAATACAAAACAGTCTCATAGTCAAAAAAAATGTATACGTGATCGATCTATATCTAATCTATGTACTATATCGTGATCACAGAGGAGGCGTCGGAGTCTGTGTCCCAATCTCCGTCGTCGTACAAAATCTCCTCGGGATCGTCGTCTAGATCATCCGCATCCTCAACCCAATCTCCTGACTCGGGCTCTGGCTCCATATCCTCATCCTCATCATCGCTGGAGATATCGATAATCGGAGGATCCTCGGGAGCATCCATGTCGTCGTCAGCGTCATAATCGTTGGCCTCTATCTCAACCTCGGGGGTGGGTATCTTCTGCAGTGGAACTGCTGGAATCGGGTCCTCTAGAAAAACTAGGCCCGCCTCAACTATCGGCTCTCCTATACCGGCGTCATCGACGGGTACCTGAAGCTCAACTATGTATGCATCGGCCTGCATGGCATGAGCTACGACCTTGGCGTCCATAATGTACTCGACCATATGTCCCATGGTCCTGTCAGGCGTAGGTGTTGGGACGTACTGTCGGATCTGGGGAGGTAATCCGTTGCGAAGAATCACCAACTCCTGTGGGTACGCGCGCCAATCTGTTACGTAACAATAATACCGCTTGAGGTACATATCCCGATAAATCTCGGGATCACGGTACGTCGTATCTGCTCCCTCATCGGGTACGGGACCGAAACGCGCAATTATTAACGTGCGAAAATGCGCCCAGGAGCGATCTGGCATTGCTCGCTCCCCGAGCGTCAACCACCATAAATGGGCGTCCGCTACTAGGCACCGACTGGCTAAGGAGACCTATAGACGAGCCACGATGTGACTGGTATGAAAAATCCGCTCTGTGTTGTATAGCCATACTGCTAACGACACTGTCCGTCTCGTGTCCTTGAAAAGTAGAGGATGTAACTCATAGAACGACGTTATCGAGTATTGGTCCTCAGCTACTCGTGCGGGGTCCATATCAACGTATCTAACATAACATATTCGCATAATAGAAATTAATACATGAAAATAATTTTGAACTTACAATGATGGCGGCGATGGCAGGCTGACTGTGAAATTGGACTGCAGGAAACTGCTCTGATACCAACTCTGTAACGACCCGCCTAGCACAGGCCGTTACCGTACATGCATACATACTTTCGTACTTTCATACTTATCGTATGCAGCGGAAATTTTTTTTTTTTTTTTTTTTTTTTTTTTTACTGTGCGACACACACGAAAGCGTACGTAAAAAGTTAACGTATACTAAATACGGTTGTTTGGGCATAATATAAAACACATAAAATAATTACATAATTTATCAAAACGCGTAGTGGTATAATTTCCCACATTTCACAGTTCGCCCCACCACGCTCCACCATCTTGTATCAACAGTTGCTGGCAGGTTGCTTACCTACAGCATAGACGTAAGACAGTGAGCTTTCGCTCAGCAAGTACAACTATTATAAACCGCGACACAAACAATTACCATCATAACTTAACTTAACATAACATAATCATGACGTAGCTTATCATACATATGCATGAGCCATTTATGCTTTCTTATGCTTTCTTATCCATTCATAACTTACATTCTTAGCTTATCTTAACATATGGGCCCCATAACATAAGTGTCTGTACCGGGCGCGCAACTATGGAGCGGTTGGGGCGGCCAGTCCATTTCCAACTCAAACCATAGTCCAACCCGACCTAACGCGGGTCGGTACGACACAGGCAAGCTTGCTTGCCATTATAACTTTCATTGTTTTCATACTTGATCTTGTTCTTGTTAATTGGTGAACATGCTTCGTGATGTTTCACACAATTAAATCATAGTCTTATCTTAAGCATATCATAGTCTTAACATGTTTCTAACATTTTTCATAACATATTTCTTAGCACATAATCATAGCATACTTCTTTTCATAACACACAGCATATAACATTTCATAACACATCGTATATGACTTTTCATAGCACAAAGCATATGACTTTACTTTACACATAGCATAAAACATAGCATATTTCATAATATTCCCTAATACATAACATTTCCTAGTACATAACATTTCCTAACACATAGCATGCTTCATACATTCATCATCATACTTAGGCAAGTATACACAACAAAGCCTATGCTGTAGGCGGAGTTGTACTTACCTTATTCGCGTTTGCTGTGTCCGATGTCGCGCTTTATTCCGTCAGGACACTGTCACGTTCTGTATTCTGTTATCATATAAAAGTAAGGGTTAGAAATGTTGGTGATATAACCAACACCCTTATATAACTTTAGTTATATGCCCCTTACTTACTTCTCGCGTTATCCTACTTGGTTACCTTAAGTAACCCTAGGGTTTGAACCTACCCTAATCGGATTATTTTAAAATTTGGTTCAAAACCCATTTTTGTTTTCTTTTTAGAAAACCTTATATTTGGTACAAAATCCTTTGTTTGACTTTGATAATTTGAAATCATGAAGTAAAATTTGTAAAACTTATTGACTATTGGAAACTGCCTTTGGAACAGTTTCTCATTGTCAATCTATCAGTGTTTGTGTAGAATTACTCTTTTCCTGCACTGTTTCTAAAAATCATGTACAGGAATTCCCTATTTCCTGTACTGTTTTTGAAAACCAATTCAGTTTAAAAATCAAAGCCGAATTTGAAAAAGTTTTCTTCATGAAAGTTTTAGCTTTCGAAAAACCCTACAACTTTCGTGTTTTGAGAAAAACCTAGTTCGGACCTTATCACGTTCATATTCCTTGTTAAACTAATCCTGGCCGTGCATAAATCCTGGGCACGGTCAGGCTCGGGTTTTCATAAAAACCGAGGCCATTGGAGCCTCATTTTGCAATTCTGCTCGCGTTTCCCCCTAGGAAAAACCCTAATCTACAACTTTCATGTTTTGAGTTTTTCTCAATTCGGCCTCTAAAGGCCTCAAAATCAGATTTTCCCGAAACTGGCCAATTTCTACCCGAAATGGCAGTTTTCGGTTTCGATTTCGTTTTACGTCCTATTACGTTTATCCTACCTCAACCGAACACAGCGGGAGCCTAAGTCAGTCATGCAGCGTACTTCTAACGTTCAATTTTCAACATGCAAGTCAACATTAACATCATACATCAAACATAGAAACCTTAGCCATATTATCAAACACTTAGCATGCATATTTGAAACTACTAAACATAAAACCTTAACTAAATCAAGCACATATTCTAAATTCCTAACTAAGGCAGAAAATTAAAGTGAGCTTATGCTCATACAAACTTTGCTTAAAATACATTTAAATTTCCCAAATGAAATTTAAATGAAAAGCTTAGAGTTCAAGGGGTTTATACCTCACTTTAGACCAAGGATTTGGCTTGCTTTTCTTTCCCCTTTTTCCTTCACTAGCCGCTGGTCCTGCTTGGCCAAAAGGATCCAAAATTTTCCAGCCTTCCTCCCCTTGAAGTCCGGTCACCAACTTGCTCACAAATTCCGGCCAATTGCTCCAAAATCCGGCCAATGTCTTGGCTTGGTTCTCCCCCCTACAACCGGCCTTGGTTAGGGAATTGGGCACCAAATTTTTTTTTCACTCTTCTTGCTTGCTCCTCAACCAAAAACCGACCCTTACTCTCCTAATTTGCTCTTGATTTAGGCTAGGATTCCTCTCTTTCCTTCTCCCTCAAATCCGGTTTTGGTGGGTAAAAATTTGGCAAAGTTTGGTTGCTTTTCTCTAATTAATTTTTGATTTTGGGTCACCTATTTATAGAGGTTGTGGAACTTCTTGAAATTGCTCTTTAGCCCTTGAAAAAAA
The DNA here is from genome assembly GCA_009761775.1 of Ficus carica. Classification (NCBI taxonomy): domain Eukaryota; kingdom Viridiplantae; phylum Streptophyta; class Magnoliopsida; order Rosales; family Moraceae; genus Ficus; species Ficus carica. Next base: position 11,992 of record VYVB01000603.1, read on the forward strand.
TCAGAATTTACACCTTGGGGGGAAGCATGTGGCCGGCCATGCATGGTTCAAATTAAACCAAATACTTTCCAATTTACATAATTAACATAATGATGCAATAATCAAAAAGGTGGATGATATCATCCACCATAAGGGTTGTTTGGCTCTTTTCATAGTGTACAGTCCATTTTTAAATTAACACAGGTATTTTCAATACTGGATTCACTTATACACAGTATTGGTTTACTGAACTGCAGTCTAAAATTCATCTGTGTAAAAACAAACTGTATAAAACTTTTCTTATAACTTGAAACCACTTGGCTCAAGATATCCTAATTAATGTGCTTGATTTTCTATGGTGGATCTAAATTCTAAACATATCGTTTTATTCATAAAAACGGCTCTTTACAGTATAATTTATATACTGTAGATTATTTTGCCATACGGTCTTTTCTTTGACTTTTTGGGGTCAATCTTCGGCTTTTTCGTCCACCATTGACTTTCTTGTCAACCGTTGACTTTCCTGCCAAGATTTGACTCCTGTGGTCAATAGTTGACTTTTTGGTCAACCATCGACGTTTTTGGTCAAACTTTGACCATCATAAAAATTTTAACGATTTTACTCCTTTTTACCTAAAAGGTCATTTACTTGACTAAGCAATCATTTTCGAGTCTTAGAAAGCTATAAAAACTCACAAAACATAATAAAAACCCTTAACCGGGCTTTTTCATAAATATCTTCACAGTACAAATAATTTCCTAACAAAAAAAGAAATCATAATGCTACAATATGCTAGTCATTACATATAGTGTGTACGAAATACTCATCTCTGAATCTCCTAATCAAATTGATGCACTTGAAAGTGCTCTACAAGTGGCCTAATGAGTGCATGGATGATGTGTTGAAGCTATTGAAGGATGCTTTCCCTCACAAAGTTAAGCTACCTTATTCTCATAACGAGTCCAAGACAAAACTGGGCAAGCTCGGATTAAGCTACGAGACGATCCATGTATGTAAATATGATTGTGCTTTATTTTGGAAGGAAAATGCTAATCTTCAGGCATGTCCGGTATGTAAAACAACTCGATAGAAGAGCAAAAGGTTAAAGGGTAAGAAAGTCTCGTGGAAGGTACTCCATTACTTTCCGTTGAAGGATCGGTTAAAGCGACTGTATGCCTCGCGGCACACCGCTAAAGAAATGACATGGCACCATCGAGGGCATCCGAATGATGATTTGATGCGCCATCCAGTTGATGGAAAAGAATGAAGGGATCTTGATGAAAAATTTGCTGACTTTGCTCATGAACCGTGAAACGTTCGTTTGGGGTTAGCTACTCACTACTACAAAAAGGGGATTCTACGATGGTACTTCGACGACAGTTTTTTAAAAAACCGTCGTGGAAAAGACACAAAAACATGGAGCGGAAAAAAGTTTATGAAAACCGTCGTGGAAGGGCATGCTTCCACGACGGTCTTTTAAAACCGTCGTGGAAGCAGCCTGATTCCACGATGGTTTGTGTAAATCGTCGTGGAATCAGGCTGCTTCCATGACGGTTTTTACTATACCGTCGTGGAATTTCGACCTTCCACAACCGTTTTTAAGAAATCGTCGTGTACAATTCGTAAAAAAATTAGACAAAACGCCGAGAGTCTATTATTGCCGTCAATATTTTTCACATCAGCTACTCTAGCTATCTCTGCATATCCCAATATAATATCAAATCGCTCCGAAAACAGGCAGTACACCGTTTGGACGTCACCACCACCATCTACTATATCCATCATTATAATTTCTCTGTAAGTGATAACTAATTATTGAATGACTTGTTTTTATTGTGTTCCTTATATTAATATTATTGATGATTTGTAAATATGATTTTATAAATTAAGGTGTTTTTTGTTTTATGTATATGTTTTGGGATCGATTTAGTGTTAAATTGTGCAATTGGTGGTAATAAATTAATTAAGTGATCAAGAAATGTTATGTTTCCCCCGGTATTTAGACCTTAATTAATTAATTATGGTTTTAGATGGTTTTGTATTTTAATTAGTTTTGTTATGTTCTTAATTCGATTTTCAATTGTTGATGATCAATTAACAGGCCGGTGTTAATTAATAATGAAAATTATATATATGCATGTTACATTAAATAGAGTACTTGGCCTTCTAATAAAGTATTTAATTTTAATTTTTCTATTTAGGAGTTGCAAATCATGGATAGGAAATGGATGTGGTTTGATAGATTGTCTAAAGCATATGAAGCTAGTGTTGAAGAATTTTTGTCATTTGCCAAAGCTCACATACAAGATGATAAGATTCCATATCAGTGTCAAAATTGTGGTAATCATAGATCTCATTTCATTGATGATGTTAGAGGGCATTTGCGCGCCTATGAGATTATTTGTTCTTACCAAACTTGGTATTTACATTGCAAAGCTTTTTTCGATATTAAATCTACATCGACGAGTACTAAAGGTAAAGAGCCTATTGGTGAGGAAGACGTTGGTGATAATATGTTCAATATGGTATATGATTTGAAAGAAAACTTTGTGCACCGTCCGGAGTTATTTGAGGCAATGATTAATGATGTCGAAACGCCCTTGTATGTCGGGTGTACAAAATATACGAAATTAGGGGCATTGGTTAAATTATGGAATATGAAAGCGTCGGGAGGGTGGACGAATTCTAGTTTCACGACTTTTTTAGAATTTCTAAAGATGTTCTACCGGAGGATAACAAAGTTTCACCTAGTATGTATTTAATACCCGAAATTTTGATGACTTTAGATTTACTTTGAAACAAGGAAAACCTAAGTCTGAATCATGATCAGAGTGGAATAACAGTATAGGTTTAAGTTCTCGATTAACTAGCTACGAGACTCAACAAAAGATTACTTAGCCAAGCATAAGGCCTTTTAAGGAAAAAGGCATAGTGAAATTTCATGATTTCATGTTGGTCAAAATTTGACCGAAAAAGTCAAAGGTTGACCAGAAAAGTCAAAGATAAAACAGTACTGTGATACGATAAGCAATATGGGAAATACTGCGAAAACCGTCTTTACGGACAAGATAGTATAATTAAGATTTAAAACCACCATAGAAAAATCAAGCACCTAAAATAGGGTATTAAGGGCCAAATAGCTTTAACTAAAAAGAAAAATTTTTATACAGTCCAACTGTACACAGATAAATTTTGGACTGCAATTCAGTATAACAGTACTAAATTGTACTGTGTATTAATGAACACAGTATTAGAAATATCTGTGTTAGCTTAAAAATGGACTGCATATTAAGGAACAAGCCAAACAAGGCCTTATGATGACATCACTCAAGCTTGGAATTATGACATCATTTATGAATTAAAGAAAAATTATGTGGGAAAAAAATCCAATTCTTGCCACCTAGCACCATGATGGCCGGCCACTTGGAGGGTCTTTTAGCAAAATTTTGTGCAATTATTTTTGCTCTAAGGATTTATGAGCAAAAGTTGAACCAAAAATAATTGCAAAGAGACCCAAATCCTCACCTATAAATACCTCAGGGGGGGGGCGGATTTTTGGACTAAAAATTGGGAAAATCTAGCCAAACTCTTGCAAAATTTTCTCTCACACTCTCCCTCTCCAAAACCGAAACCAAGAGGAAGGAAAGAAAGGAAAATAAGCAAAACCAAGAGAAAGAAAGTGCTGTGGGGGTTGGATTTTAGCTTGAACCACAAGCCAAAGATTTGAAAATTTTGGTACCCATTTCACCTAGGGTGGCCGGTTGTGGAGGAATCAAGGGGGGAGAAAATTTTTGATCCAATTTAGCCTTGTGTTGCACCAAGGTAACTCCCTAACCCTAAAACTTTTAAATTGAGCTTTAAGTTGGGAAATTTAAGAGTATTTCAAACATTAGAAATAAAAGCATAAGCTCAATTTAATTTGTATGCCCTAGTTTAGAATTTTTAGGTTGGTACTTGAATTTATGGTTTAGGTGGTTTTATTTACTAAGTCATGCATGATTTTATGCTTTGGTTGCATGCTAAAGTTATGTGTCCCCAAGTATGTTTAAGTTGTGCTTGATTATGCATGTCAAGTGTTTGATGTAAAGATTGTTGATGAATGTTTATGTAATGATGGTATGGAATGTTAGAAACCGCTGCATGATTGATATTAGGCTCCCGCTGTGGGCGGTTGAGGTAGTGTGCGCGTATTAGGACGTAAAACCAAGTTAAGAGCAAAACTGTCAGTTTTCGGGTAAAACTGGCCAGTTTTCTAGAAAGATGATTTTGAGGCCCTTAGAGGCCGAATCAGGAAAAACGTAAAATATCAAAGTTGTATAGAAGGGATTTTCATAGGGGGTACCACGGAAATTTTTCAAAAATAAGGCTCCAACGGCCTTAGTTTTTATAAAAACCCGAACCTGACCGTGCTCAGGATTTATGCACTACCAGGTTAGTTCAAACGGATATATGAACATGTTAGAGTCCGAATTAAATTTTTCTTTAAACACAAAAGTTTTATGATTTTTTGAGAGCTAAAACTTTTATGAAGACAACTTTTTCAAATTCAAATTGGATTTTTAAACTGACACGGATTTCTAAAGACTGTGCAGGGAACAAGAAATTCCTGCACAGGATTTTCTAAAACAATGCAGACGAACTGTATTTTTGCACCAACACCAACGTTTTGACTGTGAAAACTGTTTTAAAAGCAGTTTTCAGTCCTTAATGATTTTTATAAAATTCCACTTTGAAAACCACGAATTTTTAAGTTAAACAAAATATTTTTGGCCAAATTCTCCAAATTGGATTTAAAAGCCAAAGTTAAGTAACAAGACAATGACGGATAGTAACCGGGAAGGATACCTGAATTACTAAGCTTGGCTCAAAAGCCCAAGTTTGACCCATAGAATGTTGACTTTGGTTGACTAAGTTTGACCACCTCAAGGGTTACCCTATGTAACTCAATAAATTATCATGTGTATATTTGGGGGACATATAACTAAGATTGTGCATGAATGTTGGATAGGTCACCAACATTTTATAGGATCCTTATCCTATGTTCTTTTTAATAACAGGAAGTAACCTGCAGTTGCGATCTGAGTTAAAGCAACAAAACCCGGAACATAGCATATCAGGTAAGTACAGACCTCACCTACAGTATGGAAAATAGTAAATACTATTTTCAAGTATACATGCTATATTATGTTATGCTATGATATGTAATGCCATGCTGTAATTGCCAAGTTATGCTATGACATGTTATGCCATGTTTACAAGAATGCCATGTTTTCAAGAATGCCATGTTTTCAAGTATGTCATGTTTTCAAGAATGCCACGTTTTCAAAAATGTCATGTAAATGTTAAGTTATGGTATAGTGACATCATGAGGCATGTTCACTAATGTTAAATCACATGGTAAGAAAATACAAGTAAGGTGTCGTACCAATCTCCCGTGATCGTGGAGGATACATGTTCAAGTCAAGTTATGATTATTAACATCTCGTTGATGCGTGAGGGTCAAGTTTATGATTCCCAGAACTGTTAGGGCCTTGCAAACCCTAGCTTTGTCTGGAGGCTGCGCGCTTTTGGTACGTACACTATGGGCCCACATGTTAAGACAAGATAATAAGTTCAAGATTAAGTCCATAATGAAGCACAAGACATTTAAATCGATCATAAATGGATCGTGCATAAATTACCTGATGTTTTAAGAGGTTTGTAAGATCATGTTTGTACTTGCTGGGCGAAAGCTCATTTGTATATTTCATACTGTAGGTAAGATGCCTGCAGCTTTATTTGGTGGGCCATGGAGACGATGGGACGAGTGAAGGGCGGTATGGGATACCACTACGCAAGTTTTTCCGCAAACTGTTTAAATTATGAAGTTGTATAAGTATGTTTTTAAGAAATATGTACCATGTTATGAATGTGATGTTTTCAAGGTCCGGTTTAAAGGTTTATGGTGACCTTATAATCGGCATAACAAGTAATGGGTAGGCATGATGAAGTTTACCCATATGCACAAGTTTATTTATGTATGTGATGTTTTCAAGTTGTGAGAAAAGAAAAAAAAATTCTGAAATTTTCTGTAAGATTAAGTATCTAAGACGAAGGTTTAAGTTAAGCAAGCATGGTAACGGCCCACGTTTACGTAGTCGGCCCTACGTGGACGGTCGGGGCGTTACAAGTTTGGTATCAGAGCGGTATCCTGCCAGCCTACTTCACTTCGCTTCACATCGTTTCTGCAAGTGCCCAAGTAAGTTAATTTATTTTCCTTTGATTAGAATTAGTTAAGATCTTACGTGCGTAGTAAGTATTCCTCGTTAATGACCATATTGGAGAATGACAATATACAATCCTGGTGCTTGTAAAGGACTACTCCATCCCGTTATGATTATAGTTGGGAACTCTTGTCCACATAAGGAAAATGTTGGATATGGGGATGGATAAGCTTACGATGTGATATGAAGAGATCATGATAAGTTATGATGTTTTCAAGATAGGACATGATAAGATATGAATGAAAGAATAGGTATTAGAAATGTGAGGAATTAAGAACTATAATTAGAAGATGGTTTACCGTGTGAACGAATGAACCAAATTTTTACAAGAGCCTAATCTTGCAACTATAGTAGCTAAGTTATAATTGCTAGAATAGCAATAAGAAATGAATAGGCTTTGAGAGCATATAGCCTATCGCCTCATTTCAGGTATAGTAATAATAAGGAATTTTTCCTTCTAAGGACTTGGATCAATACCATGGAAGTTAAGTTTCCTGATTGTGAAACTTTTGCCCCATAAGAGTATTATTAGATATGGGGAAAATTTTGATGATGCCTTAGTTTGGGGGTAGCAAATAGGCAATATGCCAATATGAGTTGGATACTACCAACAACAATTTATTAGGCTATGATAATGATGATGGCTATGAGTCCGATGATCAAGTTAATGAGGTTGAGATCGATAGTACCAACCTTGAAGTCGACATATAATGGTTGATTAAGGTCGACTATATGCAACCATTTAAGTGATGGAAATCATGAAATGATGATAGGAAGTTTTAGATATCCTTTAGAACTATGATTATGCCTTTTTGCTATAAAGGAAATGCTAAAGGCACAAAAGAAGTTTCTACTAGCTAACAAGTGGCTAGTTGATACAAGGATACCTTTCAATACATCACTCGAACAGTAATATGTTTTCAATACTACTATTAAGTATTGTTTTTCATGATTCACTTGGAAAAAGATTCCAAGAAATTATTTTATGTATGGTGCTTGATCTTATGCTTATTAGAACCAACTCACGTTATGTTATGTTACGTTATGGGCCGAATCCTTGAGGAATAAAGTTCCAAGAAAGGGGCCATCATGTCAAGTAAAGGGCCGAATCCTTGAGGAACAAAGTTCCAAGAGATGGACCATCATGAAAAGTCAAGGGTTCTAATAGCACAAGATTAACATTGTACTAGAGGGTTCTCGGCTTCAGCTAAATTGAAAGAAAAATATTTTCAATATGATATATTCGCTGAGCCCTCAAACAAAGTTAAAGAAAAGTATCTTAAATATAAGATACAATATGCTTTTCAAGTATGAAAAAGAAAAAGCTATATGATACGATATGTTTTTCAAGTATGGAAAAGTTATATATACTTTTCAATATGGCAAGTTATATGATATACTTGCTAAGAAATTTTATGTAGATAGTTCTTGTGATGCAATGTGAAAGGATGAAAATATGTATGAAAGCGTGAAAGTATAAGGATATGAAGGTATGAATTATGAGGATATGAAAGTCAGCTTATGGTTCTATATAAGAGACATGATCCCATTAAGGTATTAAAATGGGAACATGAACAAGTTATTCAATCCATAGTAACTTGTTATGGATTGATAGTGGATTTGAAGAAAAGCCACTTAGGATTATACGAAATTTTCGAGGACGAAAATCTTTTAAGGAAGGTAGAATGTAATACCCGAAATTTTGATTACTTTAGCTTTCCTTTGAAACAAGGAAAACCTAAGTCTGAATCATGATCAGAGTGGAATAACAGTATAGGTTTGAGTTCTCGATTAACTAGCGACGAGACTTAACAAAGATTACTTAGCCAAGCATAAGGCCTTTTAAGGAAAAAGGCATAGTGAAATTTCATGATTTCATGTTGATCAAAGTTTGACCGAAAAAGTCAAAGATAAAACAGTACTGTGATACGATAAGCAGTATGGGAAATACTGCGAAAACCGTCTTTACGGACAAGATAGTATAATTAAGATTTAAAACCACCATAGAAAAATCAAGCACCTAAAATAGGGTATTAAGGGCCAAATAGCTTTAAATAAAAAGAAAAATTTTTATACAGTCCAACTATACACAGAAAAATTTTGGACTGCAATTCAGTATAACAGTACTGAATGTACTGTGTACACAGTATTGAAAATATCTGTGTTAGCTTAAAAATGGACTGCATATTAAGGAACAAGCCAAACAAGGCCTTATGATGACATCACCTAAGCTTGGAATTATGACATCATTTATGAATTAAAGAAAAATTATGTGGGAAAAAATCCAATTCTTGCCACCTAGCACCATGATGGCCGGCCACTTGGAGGGTCTTTTAGCAAAATTTTGTGCAATTATTTTTGCTCCAAGGATTTATGAGCAAAAGTTGAACCAAAAATAATTGCAAAGATACCCAAATCCTCACCTATAAATACCTCAGGGGGGGCGGATTTTTGGACTAAAAATTGGGAAAATCTAGCCAAACTCTTGCAAAATTTTCTCTCACACTCTCCCTCTCCAAAACCGAAACCAAGAGGAAGGAAAGAAGGAAAATAAGCAAAACCAAGAGAAAGAAAGTGTTGTGGGGGTTGGATTTTAGCTTGAACCACAAGCCAAAGATTTGAAAATTTTGGTACCCCATTTCACCTAGGGTGGCCGGTTGTGGAGGAATCAAGGGGGGAGAAAATTTTTGATCCAATTTAGCCTTGTGTTGCACCAAGGTAACTCCCTAACCCTAAAACTTTAAATTGAGCTTTAAGTTGGGAAATTTAAGAGTATTTCAAGCATTGGATGTAAGAGCATAAGCTCAATTTAATTTTTATGCCCTAGTTTAGAATTTTTAGGTTGGTGCTTGAATTTATGGTTTAGGTGGTTTTATTTACTAAGTCATGCATGATTTTATGCTTTGGTTGCATGCTAAAGTTATGTGTCCCCAAGTATGTTTAAGTTGTGCTTGATTATGCATGCCAAGTGTTTGATGTAAAGATTGTTGATGAATGTTTATGTAATGATGGTATGGAATGTTAGAAACCGCTGCATGATGATATTAGGCTCCCGCTGTGGGCGGGTTGAGGTAGTGTGCGCGTATTAGGACGTAAAACCAAGTTAAGAGCAAACACTGTCAGTTTTCGGGTAAAACTGGCCAGTTTTCTGGAAAGATGATTTGAGGCCCTTAGAGGCCGAATCAGGAAAAACATAAAACATCAAAGTTGTATAGAAGGGATTTTCATAGGGGGTAACGTGGACATTTTTCAAAAATAAGGCTCCAACGGCCTTAGTTTTTATAAAAACCCGAACCTGACCGTGCCCAGGATTTATGCACTGCCAGGTGAGTTCAAACGGATATATGAACATGTTAGAGTCCGAATTAAATTTTTATTTAAACACAAAAGTTTTATAATTTTTGAGAGCTAAAACTTTTATGAAGACAACTTTTTCAAATTCAAATTGAATTTTTAAACTGACACGGATTTCTAAAGACTGTGCAGGGAACAAGAAATTCCTGCACAGGATTTTCTAAAACAATGCAGACGAACTGTATTTTTGCACCAACACCAACGTTTTGACTGTGAAAACTGTTTTAAAAGCAGTTTTCAGTCCTTAATGATTTTTATAAAATTCCACTTTGAAAACCACGAATTTTTAAGTTAAACAAAATATTTTTGGCCAAATTCTCCAAATTGGATTTTAAAAGCCAAAGTTAAGTAACAAGACAATGACGGATAGTAACCGGGAAGGATACCCGAGTTACTAAGCTTGGCTCAAAAGCCCAAGTTTGACCCATAGAATGTTGACTTTGGTTGACTAAGTTTGACCACCTCAAGGGTTACCCTATGTAACTCAATAAATTATCATGTGTATATTTGGGGGACATATAACTAAGATTGTGCATAAATGTTGGATAGGTCACCAACATTTTATAGGATCCTTATCCTATGTTCTTTTTAATAACAGGAAGTAACCTGCAGTTGCGATCTGAGTTGAAGCAACAAAACCCGGAACATAGCATATCAGGTAAGTACAGACCTCACCTACAGTATGGAAAATAGTAAATATTATTTTCAAGTATACATGCTATATTATGTTATGCTATGATATGTGATGCCATGCTGTAATGTGCCAAGTTATGCTATGACATGTTATGCCATGTTTACACGAATGTCATGTTTACAAGAATGCCATGTTTTCAAGAATGCCATGTTTTCAAGTTTGTCATGTTTTCAAAAATGTCATGTTTTCAAGAATGTCATGTTTTCAAGAATGCCATGTTTTCAAGTATGTCATGTTTTCAAGAATGCCACGTTTTCAAGAATGCCATGTAAATGTTAAGTTATGGTATAGTGACATCATGAAGCATGTTCACTAATGTTAAATCACATGGTAAGAAAATACAAGCAAGGTGTCTTACCAACCTCCGTGATCGTGGAGAATACATGTTCAAGTCAAGTTATGATTATTAACCTCTCGTTGATGCGTGAGGGTCAAGTTATGATTCCTAGAACTGTTAGGGCCTTGCAAACCCTAGCTTTGTCTGGAGGCTGCGCGCTTTTGGTACGTACACTATGGGCCCACATGTTAAGACAAGATAATAAGTTCAAGATTAAGTCCATAATGAAGCACAAGACATTTAAATCGATCATAAATGGATCGTGCAATAAATTACCTGATGTTTTAAGAGGTTTTGTAAGATCATGTTGTACTTGCTGGGCGAAAGCTCATTTGTATATTTCATACTGTAGGTAAGATGCCTGCAGCTTTATTTGGTGGGCCATGGAGACGATGGGACGAGTGAAGGGCGGTATGGGATACCACTACGCAAGTTTTTCCGCAAACTGTTTAAATTATGAAGTTGTATAAGTATGTTTTTAAGAATATGTACCATGTTATGAATGTGATGTTTTCAAGGTCCGGTTTAAAAGGTTATGGTGACCTTATAATCGGCATAACAAGTAATGGGTAGGCATGATGAAGTTTACCCATATGCACAAGTTTATTTATGTATGTGATGTTTTCAAGTTGTGAGAAAAGAAAAAAAAAAAATTCTGAAATTTTCTGTAAGATTAAGTATCTAAGACGAAGGTTTAAGTTAAGCAAGCATGGTTACGGCCCACATTTACGTAGTCGGCCCTACGTGGACGGTCGGGGCGTTAAATGTACGAGGTGAAAAAGACATTGAGCACTTTGGGAATGGAATATTAAAAGATGCACGCTTGTCCAAATGATTGTGTCCTTTACCGGAAAGAAAATGAAAATTTACATAAATGTCCGGTTTGTAACGAGTCAAGATGGAAGAAGGGGCAAGATGCCATCGAATGGTAGAAAATAAGTGCCGGTTAAGGTGTTATGGTACATTCCACCGGCTCCACGTTTGCGTCGTTTATTCCGTAATGCCGAGCATGCTAAAAATTTGACATGGCACCATGATTAACGTGTTGATGATGGCAAACTTAGGCATCCGGCTGACGCACCATAATGGAAGACCTTTGATGACAATCATCCAGATTTCAGTGCAGAACCAAGGAATTTAAGTCTCGGTTTGTCGACGGACAGGAATGAACCCATATAGTAACATGAGTAGTGGGCATAATACCTGGCCAGTCATACTTGTCAACTACAATTTCTCTCCAGAATTATGCATGAAGCGGAAGTTCTTGATGTTTACATTATTGATCTCAGGCCCGAAACTAACCAGGAGAATGACATTGACGTGTACTTGGCACCATTAATCGATGATCTCAAAAGCTTGTGGGAAAACGGTTTACAAGTTAAAGATTCTCACCGTCAAGATACGTTCAATCTTCGTGCAATGTTGATTTGGTCAATTAATGACTTTCTTGCACTTAGCAACCTATCTGGTTATCCTGTGAAGAGTTCTATAGGTTGTCTAGTTTGTATGAAGGAAACGTCTTCCATCCGGTTGAAGAATGGTAAGAAAACCGTTTATCTTGGTCACAGGAGATTCTTGCCAACAAATCATCGATACCGCAAACAAAAGACGGCTTTTGATGGTAATACCAAAGAAAGATCCGCTCCTCGGATTTTTTCTGGTGAAGCCGTATTTGAGATGGTTAAAGATGTGAAAGTAGTTTTGGGGAAGAGAAAACGTAAGGCTCCAGTTGTCGATGGACCTTGGAAGAAGAAGTCAATCTTTTACGAACTTCCATATTGGAAGTCACTTTACATTCTTCATTACTTAGATGTTATGCATATTGAGAAAAACGTTTGTGAATCGATAATGGGCACGTTGCTTGACATTCCAAACAAAACTAAAGATGATGAAAAAGCACGGTTGGATCTTGAAGAGATGAAGATTAGACCAAATTTGCTCACCGAGAAAAGATCGAATGGCACATACTTACCTCCAGCAAAGCACACATTATTGAGACAAAAGAAGAGAAAGCTTTGTGAATGGCTTGCGTCCGTGAAAGTGCCAAGTGGGTACTCTTCCAACTTCAAAAGGTTGGTGTTGATGAAGGATTTGAGGCTCATTAGAATGAAAACACATGATTGTCATATCTTGATGCAATAATTATGCAACAATTATTACCTCTTGCATTGTGGGGAGTTTTAACGAAAGATGTGCAATATGCAATTACGAAGTTATGCTCATTTTTCAATTCAATATGCTCGAAGGTAATTGATCCACTGATGCTACATTCGCTGCAATCGGAATTGGTGATGACATTGTGCATGCTTGAGAAGTATTTCCCACCAGCCTTTTTTGATATAATGATCCACCTAACGGTGCACTTAGTTCGGGAAGTTAAGCTATGTAGACCGGTCCATTTGAGGTGGATGTATCCTTTCGAAAGGTACATGAAGGTTCTGAAGGGTTATGTGAAGAACCGAAATAGGCCGGAGGGATGTATAGTGGAAAACTACATAGCCGAGGAGTCAGTTGAATTTTTCTCTGAGTATTTGTCTGACACGGACCCAATAGGGTTGCCAACGAATGTGCTACTTACGTCGAAAGGACTATCCGTGGGTGTTTATTCACCAGTAAATCGAGATGAATGGGAAAAAGCTTGTCTGTATGTTTTGCACAATGCTAAGGAAGTGGAGCCTTTCATTGAGGTTCACATGACGAAATTAAGAGTTGCGAATCCAAGAAAAACCAGATCAGAGAAGTGGATTCAAGATGAGCACAACCGGACATTTCGGGAGTGGCTAAAAAAACATTTGCATATGAAGGCTGGCCATTCTCAAGACTTAATGAAGCTAGCAAGAGGACCGTCATCGATAGTCACAAGATATACATCGTACTTTGTCAATGGCTACTTCTTCTACACTCACGAAAGAGATGAAAAGCATCCCGTCCAAAATAGTGGTGTGAGCCTTCGTGCCAAGTCTATGCATATTTCATCCGCAAAGGACAAGAACCCGGTATACGATTGCATGAACTACTTTGGGTTCATTGAAGATATTTGGGAACTAGATTATTGCGGCTTGCGAATAGCACTTTTTAAATGCAAGTGGGATGACAATAATTTTGTTAAGATTGATAGGGACGGCGTGACAGTGGTGGACTTTAGGCGTTTGGATACAAAAATGATCCTTTCATTATGGCGTCGCAAGCGGTACAAGTCTTTTACACAACGGATCCCGATAATTTAGAGTTATCTTTAGTTGTGCCAATGAAGCCAAAAATGCACGGGGATGACCAAGAAAATGTTGAAGATTGCACCGACATTCCATCTTTCACAAACGGATTGCCACCGGTGGAGGAGATTGATGATTTGGACGATGATGCATCACACTTGCTTCGTTTAGATGTCGAGTGGACACGTGTTGAGAAGACCAAAAAGAAAAACAAAAATACTTGACAGTTTTTTTTTCGTTGCATATAATTCATATATAAGTTGTTATATATAACTATGTTAATTGTGCACAAGTACATTATATTAATTATTTATATATATGCCTATATGTGTGAATTAATAGAAGAACAAGAGTTATTGATGTGGGCTGGTTTGTGCATAACACACAGGTGTGACCGCCTGTGGGATTATAGGTGGAAAAAAATTTGTATAAAATATTATCTTTGATGTTACAACGACGGTTTTATACGAAAACCGTCGTTGTATCTGATAAACCACGACGGTTTTTAGAAAAAACCATCGTGATATGTAACCGGGAATTTTTACATATTTTGTAAAAATTTGAATATTAGATACCACGACGGTTTTTGTAGAAAACCGTCGTGGTATGAATTTTTTATTTTTTAATAAAAATAATTTTTTTTAACAAAATAATATACCACGACGGTTTCTTGTAGAAACCGTCGTGGTTTCCCAAAAATTTCAAAATTTCCCCGGTAACCGTGCGCTCGTATTGTTTTTGGTCAATTTTTTATTTTTTTTACTCTCCCATCTCTATTTCTCTCTCATTTTCGGCATTATTTTGCTTTGTTTCTCTTGGCTCCAATCTCCATTACTCTATCTCATTTTTGGCACTCTCCCTCCATTCTCTTACTTTCCTTGCCGTCGCTCTCTCTCTCTCCTTCGCCCTCGCCCACGCCGTCTCTCTCTCTCTCTCCTTGCCGTCGCCCAAGCCGCCCGTCTCTCTCTATCTCTCCTTCGCCCTCGCCCATGCCGTCTCTCTCTCTCTCCTCGCGTCGCCCAAGCCGCCCGTCTCTCTCTCTCTCTCCTTCGCCCTCATTGTTATCCACGCCGTCTCTCTCTCTCTCCTCGCTGTCGCCCAAGCCGTCGGGTACGTTCTCTCCTATGCCGTCGCCTACGACGTCGCCCGTACCCACACTCGAGTTCTTGGTAAGCCGAAATCTCTTTTTCACCACACGGTTTTTGGAAATTAAGATGGTTGATTGTTGTTATGATTTTGGGTGATTTTTTCCTACAAAATATTCATTGATTTTGCATGTTAATTTTTTGCATAGTAAATGTTCGACAAAATGCCTATTTCATTGAGACTTATTTGATTGTTGTACAATGTTTAGGTGAGGTGACGGTTTACCAATTTTCCGAAAAAAAGTGTAGATTTAGTGACTTATATGTTGATTTGGGATTTTTCCGTCCAATTTTCTGGAAAAAGTATTATCTTTGTGACTTCTATATATGTTATAGCATTTTGTCATGTGCAAAAAAATGTCAATTTGAGTTCGATTTAGTTTTAGATTGAATTAAAATGTTTGTGTTACGAACGGAAAATGCCAATTTTTCGGAAAAGTTTTTGATTGTGTTAGTTAATAAATCGCATATGCCATGTTCGATAAAATGCCAATTTGAGTTAGAATTAGTTCTAGCTTGAATTAAATTATTTGTGTTATGAACGGAGTTGGCAATTTTCCGGAAAAGTTTTTGATTGTGTTAGTTAAATTTTCGCATATGCCATGTTGGCTAAATTTTCTTTTTGCGATAGAATTGGTTTTAGATTGAACTAAATTGCTTGGGTAAGGCACGAAATTGGGGACTTTGCGGAAAAAGGGTTGATTTTGAAACTTATATGTTAGCATTTGACATTGTCGATAAAATGCATCTTTGATTAGGTTGTGTGTCATTTCCGTAATTATAAGTATATAGTATATGTTAAGTTGGACGGATTTACAATTATTTAATGTATGCTTTCGTTTTCTTTTTATGTGTTTGGTTGCCATGATTTTATAATCAATTCGATGACAAATTTTTTTTGTTTTTTAATGTGTTTCGCTCTAGAGTTGCCTTAGGTAGATTTAAAATGTCGCAAGATCACGAGGAGGAATGCTCAAAGCAAACTCAAGTTGGAAAACCGCGACGAACCAACTCACCTAGATTCAATCCCGATGAAGATGGTAAACGAAGAGCAACTCTAATGAGAAGAGTCCACCAGGTTAGGACAAAGGGACAACGAATTGAAGTTTCGTTAGACGCAAAAGGGCAACCGTTAGGGAAGGAAGGTGATAAATTACAGAGTTGGATTGGAGTGCTTGCTCGAGAGCACATACCCATTTGGATATCTGACTTTAGAAGTGCCAATTTAGCTCCAAGGAAAGAAATAGTGTGGATGGAAGTTGTAACTTCATTCACTGTTGAAGAATCGTTCAAAAAACAAGTTTTGAAGTCTTGTGGGGAGTCAGCTAAAGGTTTTAGATACGATCTTTACCAAGCTTTTGTCAGAGATCATTTGATGAAGAAAATTTGTGGCACCGACCGTCAAAAGTTGTTCACAATTACCCCACCATCACCAGGATGATTGGGAAAAATTCATTGAGTATCGATGTACCCCGGAATTCAAAAGACTATCCGAACAAGGAAGTGAGATAAGAAAGAAGAGCAAATACAGATCAACCGGGGGCTGAGACGGATATAGGAAACGTGACCAAGCTCATGTACGTGAATTACTTGGACAAATACCGTAAATGGTATGTTGTATTTCCAATTTCTTTGTTTATGTTTACTAACCGTAATTATTAAACTGCAGTTCGAGAAGACGAGAAAATATGCAGACCGGCATGAAAGGTGGCTGGACATACGAGTCAAACTCGATGGACAGTTCAAGAAGGAAACATTTAAAAGTATTGCCGATACAATAGTAAGTTTTCGAAGTCATTTAAAATATATTCATACCGTACACTCCTTTATGTTTACGAGTTCATAACATATTCTCTAATTGTAACAGGATGACTTCAGTCAACAAGAGACACAAGGAAGTTTTGAATCTGTGGGGACAGAGGACATATTGACCAAGGCATTAGGCAATGCCGAGCATTTGGGTTGGATTCGGGGTCAATCTAAGTTTGTCAAGCAGTCACAATACTTCAACCTTGTGCAACCGACAAGGGAAAATGCTGAAGTCTCGGATATGAAAAGGCAGCTTGCCGCATTGGAAATAACCATACAGGAACTTTATGCGAAGCACGGTATCAACCGAGAGACTATGACTGTTGATCAACATAACAGCTTCAAGGCTAGTTGCACTATAAATGAAAAAGAAGCTGGGCTGTCGGATTCGAAGCCCATGCCGAACACAAGTAAGGAATGCCAGCTCTTTATTCCTGATTTAGTTAACAAGGAGATGTGCTTGTTGCAATCGGCAGGGCATACATGGACTGTGTTCCAACCGACACAGTCCATGGGATTCCTTTAGGTGAGGAGAATGTATGAGTGACAATTACAGTCCCAAAACTAAATCGTGCACTCCTACCTATTTCGACGAACGAAGCCATATCTATGGAAGAAGCTATCGGTGGGTTTGTTGCTTGGCCGAAAAGTTTAGTCGTCGTGCAAACAAGTTTGAGCTAGGCAAGTAAAGGTCCTAGTCGTGCTCCTGACCGAGAAGCTGAGGGAAGCAAACATACGAAAAAGAGAGCAGGGAGGAAGAAAATACAATCACAACCGGAGGTAGAACAACAACCGGCACAACAAGAACTGCCTTCGTTCGACTTTAATGATATTTTCTTCGAATTGAGACCTTTGGCATATTACGCACAAAGTTCCATGCGGGACGGTACACAAATAGTGTGCTCACAACAACAGTTCGTCATGGGCGATGAGATGCCCATATATATTGGGTTTGAAGATGTATATCATTTCATTACATTTAAAGAAATTAGTGCAAAAAGCATAATGATTTACATTAGGTAATACATTTATCCTTAAATAATTTAATTATTTATCTTCTTAATCCTATATATGTTGTTTTTGCGTAACAAGTGTGCCTAATTATTTTGCAGATACTTAGTCGAGTGTTGTGCAAGAATAGGTATGGATAAACGGTTCGAGTTTATTTCACCAGTCCTTGTCTCACCAGTTCAGCAGAATGTAGATCGTGCCACCTACGTTCGAGAGAGGGCCGATTATATTGTACGGATCTTAAAAAACGCACCAAAGGGAAAGCAGTTTCTGATGCCATATAACAGCGGCCAACATTGGATATTGACAGTTATTGATCCGTGGGATGACTCGGTCATGTACTTTAATCCTCTAGGAAACGAACCGGATGATGATTTTAAAGACCTAATTATGACGTAAGTATTCTTTTATATGTTTATATCTCTGATTAGACATAAAATAATTGTTCTTGTAATTGTTTTGAAATTTGTCAAATTGATAGGCACTTAATGATTGGAAAGTGTTGGTGGGAAGCGGAATGAGACAGCGACGCAACTGGCAGACGTTGATTGATACCGTTCGATGTCCAATACAGAAGGTTATGTAGAATGCGGTTATTTTGTGTTAGCTTATCATGCGAGAAATAACCTTTACTTGTTGTTGGACTAGCCGTGCTTCAAACCAAGGATTTTTTATACTGATGCTGACATGAGTTTGGTTAGGCAAGAGTGGGCTACATTGTCATGCGGTTTACACAATATTGACTAGAAACAATATATAAATTTTTACTCTCGTGATATTAGTTGCTGTTGTACATTGTAATCCAAGTAATTACATAATATTTTTGAAAATATTATTGGATGTGTACTAACGTATTAACACACGGGATCTACCACCCGTGGGAAATGAAATGAATTTGCAAACCAAATTTTTTTTATTTGTTTGGCTACCACCGCAGCCAGGGCTACCACGACGGTCTCGCCAGGAGACCGTCGTGGTATCCAGGGCGTGGTAGCCAAGGCGACCACGACGGTCTCCTGGCAAGACCGTCGTGGTAGCCCTGGAAACCACGACGGTCTCCTGGTGAGACCGTAGTGGTAGCCTATATACCACGACGGTTTTTCCTTAAATTTAGCCAGATTCTTCCATTTTACCTTATTACATGACGGTTAAAAAAACGTTGTGAAATCTTTTAAGATTCCACGACTCTGCATTCCACGACGGTTAGAAAACCGTCATGGAAGTGATACCACGACGGTTTTTTAACTGTCGTGGAATCCACTATTTGTAGTAGTGACTGATGGATTCAACTCATTTGGAAACATAAGTGTCTCGTACTCTATGTGACATGTGGTTATGACTGCTTTACAACCTACCTCCATGGTTATGTACCAAAGACCCATAAAAAATGTTGACACTATTGATTCCCGGACCGAATGCCCCTGGAAAAGATATTGATGTCTTTGCAATCTCTAGTGGATGAGTGAAGGAACTGTGGGAGGAAGGGGTTGTCATTCGTGATTGGTTTTAACTTTGACTTGGATGCCAATGGTGGATTGATCTGGTCTATCATCGATCGCGATCGGCAAAGTGCTACAAAGACTAGAAGAACAATCTCCGTAACTACTTCAAAAAGCTTAGAGGTGCTGACAATGCGGAGTATATTAAAGATCATCCTCCCCCCCCCCCCCCCCCCCCCCCCCCCCCCCCCCCCCCCCCCCCCCCCCCCCCCCCCCCCCCCCCCCCCCCCCCCCCCCCCCCCCCCCCCCCCCCCCCCCCCCCCCCCCCCCCCTCCCAAAACCCCCCTCTCGAGGCCCTCAGAAACAACAATATTGGGGCTGTTGCTGCGATAGGTTTATGTCCAACAAGTGTTAAAGGTTAAAAACAGTATAAAATTTTTTTATGACTTGATATTTATAATTTAATATATTCAAGCGTGCTAAACTTGTAATTGTCTATTTGTAGAAACATCGAAGACAAATTCAAAGAACCGCCCATAATTATACATGGGAAAGCTTGCATGGCAGGACCTCATATGCACACACCACAATAAGAAGGTGAAAATTTTAAATTAGTGTTTTTTCTACATTTAAATCTACTAATGAACTACATATATTCTAACGAAATCAATTTATTGCACAGTCAAATACACAGACCCAACAGCCACAGTCGATGATGATAATTGGGGTGCCATGCATTGTCACGGGCCAAACTAGGTTAACCCTTAAGCTGAGCAAACGTTTGTAAGTATTTATATTTATTACTTTTACTTATTTAAATTAGCATTGTATTTACAAATCAATCTATTTTTTTAACTTGTTTGTTGAACAAATCGTGCAGAATTTGATGGAGAGTGACAGAGCAACTTAGATATCACAATCGGCTTTGGCTCGTCTTCATCTGCAGTTCAAGAGGGGACCATTCTTCAACAGGTCCTAGGTCCACGTCGAAGGCATACTGACAGGAGTTGTCCCCACACTTTCGCAGAGGACCGTCCCAGGCACTTCTTCATCCCTAGGATCCTAGTCGAAATGCTCGTCGTCATTACAACTTCTGCCAGAGTATCAATCCTGAATTTAATCGTCTGGAGGTCAATCACAAGAACATGTACGCGAAACCAGATGATGATGCAGCAGGTGATATTTGAGTTGTTACCCAACCTCAGATTTGCACCTGTTATTCCTCCCCGAAGATCTTGTCCTCCCACACCCTTTGATAATCCCCCGCCCCCGCAAGCCGACGATGATGACGAGGCTGCAGATTTAGGCGATTAGATATTTGCTTTTTTAATTATCTTGTTTAACTATTAAGACATTTCTAACATTGTTTTTATGAATTTAATATTTTATCGTGGATAATTTTTTTTATTATTAATTTCATTTACAATATTGATACTAAAATTAATCTGCATTTTATTTTCTATTGATTTTTTATTTATTTATTTATTATTATTATATTTAAAAATTCAAAAAATTAATTGATTACACATTTGCGACGCAAAACAAAAAGGAGGAGAAACAACATTTACGATGACATATTTTAAAATTCATCATCGCAGATACTCTTTGACATGTCAATTAATGACGAGGTATTAGCGATGACAAATTTAAAACTTGTCGTCGCAAATAATCTTGTGCCACGTCATTTTTTAACGGACTTGGCCATCTTAATTGCAGCGGCTTTTTTAACAACGACTGTCGTCGCAATTGTATATGCCACGACACATTATTGTCGCTAATAAAGCTTTTCGACTAGGTTTAGTGACGACTCATTTGTGACAAAAAGTTATCGAAAGAGTGTTATTTGCAACGACACTCCCTTATTAGCAACGACATTTTGTCATCGCATATAGTATGTTTGTTGTAGTATTACCCTCAATTCCATATGTCTAGTCAATAGTAGACTACACTCCCAAGGAAATTGGTCATAATCGTATAATTGACTAAAGCCACTCAGGCTAGCCCAGTTGCTGAAAGAAGAGGGGGTTTTGGGGGTTTTAGTCCAGTATGTCAAGGTTCAATTTGACTAGTATTAAAAAATAGGTTAGGTTCGTTAATGGAAAGTGGGTGCTTACTAATAAAAAGAAAACACTGTAATTGACACACACACACACCAACAACAACAAAAAGCAATAACCACTTAAATTAGCAAAAGAAACAGTACTTTTATTGTAAGAACAAAACTCATTTGTAATAACAGCAACAAGGCACATTTTGAGTACTGTATAAGAGATCTTAATGCTATTATTGCTTTTCAAATCTTATATCTTACAAGTAAAAGCTCCGAAATGGGATATGCAAAATGTGGTCAAGGAAGATTTGCCGTCTTGAACATGTCCAAACAGGTCTGGCTCTGAAGGCCACGGTTCCAGAACTTTTCATAGTACTCGCCATATGTAAAGCTCCTGTATTGAGCCGGTTCCTGATCACCATTGATGAGTTTCCGAACTGGTCCGATCGTTGCGTATACGACGGGCAATAGAACGTTGGGATGGAGATCCTTTCCTTGTCCGAGTTCACCACCGCCCGGTGGAGCACACTCTTGTAACGATCATTGCTCAGAACCTATTTATATAAATATATAGACACACACACAACTGAAATTAGATAAGCAAAAATGTATATATATATATATATGCTGTTGATCTACGCACTTGTAACTTTCTTTCAAAAAGTTATATGTATGTAAATATAAATATATGTATACCTAACAATTGTTTGGAGTTGAAAGGAAACCAGTACGCCATTAACCAACAGAACCTACTGAATGACTTTCTTTCAAACAGAAGTCTTAACTGTGCATGTAATTAACATTTTGCCTCACAGCGGTTATCCATGACCTCTATCCAGTGACGAAGTCAAAAATATATATTTTCAGAGACGTGAATTAAATAAAAATTTAAACTAAAACTACGAGGTTAAAATCTTTTTATAATTGTTTGTCTCTTTGTATCTTTTTATTTTTTATCCTAAATGAATTAAGTTTGTAATATATAGAGTCTAATTTAATATTAAAGTTTTAAGTTCAAAAAATTTTGAATTTATATAGTAATAGTTGATTTTTTATTTTATTTGAGATATTAAATTCAAATATGAGTACTTGAAAATCAAAAGTAACTTTGGATAAAATAGAAAGTTTTTTAAAATATTACGTAACTGTAGTAATTAAAAAGTTTAAGGGGGGAAATAAAGGATAAACTATTAAAAAATTATTATGGTAGAAAACTATTAAGAACTACTGAAATTTTTAATAATAAGAGGGGACAGAGAAATTTTCAAAAACTCATAGGGGCATGTCCCTTGGGCTAAGCCTCCCTCTACCCTTGCTTCTATCAAGTCTAGTCTAACAGTAATATTACGAATGACTTCACTCAAAAGATGTAAATTGAATCCCAGTCTCGAGATTTTTTATTAAAAACTAATAAATTACAATTAATTTCAGTTTTTAAATTTCATGAGATCGAATTGAATAAGTTTTATGGCATCCCCTAAAAAAAAAAGTTTTATGACATAATAATTAAGCAATATGAAACATTAACAATTGAATCTAAAGCAAATCCAAAAGCAGATCAATCCAATTACATCTATACATACTACCCTATAAAGTCGCTCTAAGAGAGATTTTTTAATTAGTATTTTTCTCCTTTCTCAACGCTATTTGAGATAAACTACAAGATTTTGCTTCATTTTTTTATTATTATTATTTTTGTGTGTGTTTGGTCAAAACCTGAATCGTTTTACGATAATGAAATCTTTCATATGAGATTCCGTACGTTCCTAACATAGAAAAAGTAAAAAAATACAACAACTTGCCCCCCTTAGTTGACTGAAAATCTTGATGGTTGGATTTCCAGAAAGAAATAGAAAAAAGATCAAGCAAATCGTGATTGTTGAAGTCGGAACCTAATTTAACTAGACTTTACTCACTATGCCACTGCTTCGAGCCAAAAAAAAAATGATCTATGATTAAGATTTTAGGGGGTGGGTGAAAAATAACCTATAATATTCTTATCAGTGGTTCCATATTATTTGTAAAAAAAGAAAAAATTGTATCAACCAATGTAATAAGAAGTACTCAATTTTCACTTATGAAATATAATTTTATTTTATAAAAATAGATTTACACTTAAAAATAATAACTAACTGTGATAATAGATATATTCTAGCTGTAATTTAATATTTGACTCCATCATAATGTGAAAATTTAAATTCTTATTCTTAGTTCAAAAAATAATAATAACTAACTTATGATCACATCACTTAAGAAAATATGGATAGCTAAAAACTCTTTATATTACTTTGAATTGACCTACACACGAGTAAATGTTCATCAGTACTATGTTTGGTTAACGAATATGCTTCCCATTTATCCCAATTATAGATAGATATATATGTAATAATAGTACCATCATTTTAAAATCTATATACTTGCCAGGTACCTAATTCTTTATTCTTTCCCCTAAAGATCACTTGGCAAGTACTTAATAAATTAATTATGGTTACACCCACAGGGATGGATGAATTGGCAAAGGGATGAGATGCTTTTACTGGGCTTTCTCCTCTTAGTCCATCTGGGTTCAATTCTCATTGCTTCCCCTTAGGTCTTGCTCTAACTTCGGCTGTTAAAACATGGTTTGGTGATAACATGGTAGGCCCTGGGTGGATGATTGAGAGAAACTAGTATAAAAGATCTGTCCTACCATACTTTAGGAAAGAGATCCTGCCTATGAGGCTGAAAACCTGGAAATAATGGGGCCACCCCCATATCATTTTTAATCATAAAAAAATTAATAATTATGGTTACACGTAATCTATATACCAGTATTTAGGCACGTATGTGGATTTACTGTGTTAATTTAAAAAAAATAACACAAATGTTATTTTTTTCATAAAAGAATTTGTAGATGTAAAATTTTATCAATATCTTTTCTTAATTATTATTGTTTCCTAGTTTAACCGAATGAACCAATGATTAAATGGAACATATTGAAAAAAGTTATTTTGTAAGCCAACTATAATTATATAAAACTTTTGGGGAGAAAAAGCAAAAATAATAAAATAATTTTATAAAAAAAAGGAGGTAAACAACGCAACAAAAAAAAATAAAAACAAGAAAAACAAGTGTACAAAAAGACAAAATAGATGGACCAAATTTTTAAATAAGTTAACTCTTTTTTATAATATAGTTACTAATTTTTAGGCACGTACTGTGCATGTGTGGATTTAATGTATTGATTTTTCTAGAAAAAAAGAATTAGTATACTTTAAGTTTTTAAACAAATCATTATCTTTCTTAATTAATTGATGTCTTCTAAGAGATTAACAAAATTAAGTGATTAAAATGAACATAGCAATTTGAAGAATTGTAAGAAAAAAAAATTGTTGAGACATATTTGAAAAAAGCTGCTTAACATAGGGACAAATTGAAAAAATGAAAAGTATTTAAATGAGTTAACTATAAATATGTAAAACTTTTAGGAAGAAAAGTAAAAAAAAAAATGAGGTAAGCAACTTAACAAAGAAAAAAAAAGTGCACAAAAAGATAAAATAGAGAGATCAAATTTTTGAGTACTCTCCTTTATAATAGATATATATATATATATATATATATGATGCCCACTCTTTCAAGACAAGGATAACAGTAGCGTTATTTTATTTTAAAAATAATAATAATTGATCAGGAAACATACAATTTTCATGTTGAAAGGTCATGATACTTAAAAGGAGTGCAATGGACAAGAGTCATAACTAGTTAATTACTTAACTTCTAACAAAAATATATTTAAAAAAAATTCTAATGGAAAATATACATATGTATAAATACTGAAGAGAACTATTACATATTATTTATAATCATAATTTTTGTATCAACTTACGAATAATGTTTTATCTTTGTCATTACTAGATGTAATCTCTTGTAATAATTGACGTAATAATCTACTTAGCATTAACAAAATCTATTGATAATCCTTAATATTCAATTACCAAAATCCACTCAGCATTTAATGCAAAATGCAACTTTATAGAAAAATCTGGTACAAAAACGGATCCTAGTAATTTATTGCCACCTGGTTATATTCCTTTTCCTTTTCTTTTTCTTTTTCCGTTTTACCACTCAATAAATATCCATTGTAACGCTTGAAATTCATGTAGAGACATGCTGCAAATTTCTTTTTGTTTCTATTAGAAAGCAAAAAATATGTCTTGAAGAACACTTGTAATTCATGCAGACAACAATACAAAATGCGGAAGTTCTCAGATTTTCTCTCACTAAAAATAATAAAATAAAATTGTCAATTAAAATATCCTCTATTAATAATATAATAAGAATAATAACAATAATAAAAACAACCTAGCAAGGATAACGTTCCATAAATTGCGTCACTAAAAAAATAAAAAAAAAATAACTCAAACATAGGTGACGTATATGCAATGAAATATTCAAAGCCAAACAAAAGAAAAAAGAAAATTACCTGTATTTGATCACCAATGTTGACAATGAACGTATTAGGAATGGGGTTGACAGCCACCCATTTTCCATCCGAGCACCTGCAATCCGGGGACATCATCCTGAAGCAGCACCGTGACGACATTCGGGTCGGCATGACCCGGCAACCCGTACGTCAGCTCGGGTTGAGGACACTTAGGGTAGTAGTTGATCGCCATGTGCTGTCCCTGCTTCCCCAGAGCCCTCTCCACGTACTCGCTCTCAAGCCCTAGGCTCTCCGATATCGCCGCCAGAATCCTCAGCACTAGGCCCCTGACGCCACGGCAATACTCCGCAACGTCGGGTTTGAACGACGGAGGGTTTGAGGGCCATTCGGCGATGTAGTCCTCCAGGGGGTGGCAGTGGAGGCGGAGGTAGTCTCTCCAGCTCGACACTTGCTCGGTTTTGACGTTGAAGCTGGTCGAGAGCCTCGTCGTCTTGAAGGGATCGTCGGAGTAGCTCTTCGCCCTCTCGGTTTCCGGCAAGTGGAAGAACTCCCTTGCCACTCCTAACATGTTGTCCACCACAGCTTCTTCTATCCCATGGTTTTTTACCTAAACGATAACAATAAATAAGAGAAATTAATTGTGAATTTCATTTATGCAAGATTAATCTCACTATAAAAGTCGTATCCGTCCGATAATTAACTTTGCTAAAATAATAATTTTAATTTAACGCATTAATTAATTGAAATTTTAACTGTATCAATCAAAATATTACACATTAATAATATAGCGTAGAGTATGTTCTAAGTCAAATGTAGTCTGTCTTCGGGGAAAAAAAAATTTTGTTGGATCTATATGACCGCGGGACTAAAACCTCACTTATATTTTAAAGTCGCATCTTCTAAAAAAAGGCACTTCTATATTCGTAGTCGTGTGCATATCTGAACTTTATATATATAATAATGAAACAATAAATGCAAATCCGAGCAAATCTAGGAAAATCTAGTTTTTTTTCTAAGGAAGAAAATCTGGCAATTTATTGCCATTCAATGGATTTTATATCGGAGAATCATTTTACAGAAAATGACGCAGAATATTCTTGCGTTACAGTACTATCGAAATGCAGTACACCTGAAAAAACCGTAGATCTGGCAAGCAAGGCCGATCTGGTTGATGACGTCAAAGCGATCAGGACCGTCGAGGCCTTGAAGGCGATGAGAGGAATGGAATCATCACCGTCGAAAGATTCAACCTCATCGAGCTTTGGACGGTCGTTTTCTGGTCGGATATAGTTCGACGGAATCTGGCTTTTACCACTGGCAAGATCGGCTAATAGTAGTGGCTTTGTCGCGGCCATCTCTCCTCTCTCTCTATAGAGATATATACACGTATATATTGTTATATGGCACTTGATGAGGAGAGAGTAGTCTATTTATAATGGTGGTGAACTTCTTTCTATAACTGATATCGACCACAATAAAAGATAAAATATTCACCTTCTTTCAGAAAAGGGAAATGAATCAGTGAAGAATTATAGCCTTGTTTGGTACAAGACGTTTTCACATTTTCCGATAAAATTATTTTTAATAAAATGACGTTTTTTGTATCAAGTCAGAAAACAGAAACCAAAAAAAAAATTTGTTCATATTTGTTATAAAATGAGAAAATAAAATAAATATTTTTTACTTCTTGTTCATTTTCTAACGCATATGTATTTAATAGATATTTTTATTAACATATCTAATATAAGTCGTTTTTTCTTTATACTCAAATTAATATCTAAATTTATATAAAAAGATCAATAGCTATAAAACACAATCAAACACAATATGCTCATAAATAGGTCCAAGAATTTTCCATATTCAAAAATATTCCATACTCTAAAAACAGTTAAAACACCATTTTCAAAAATTCTCCTTTTTATTTATATTCAAAACGAAATTTTTTAGAATGCTCATAACAGGTCCAATAATCTTCCATGTAAAGACAACTTGGAAATAAATGCAAAGTAGGAGCCCAGGTCATGTGCTTATCATGTAGAGGTGGTCAATCTTTTTTTTTTTTTTTTTTTTTGGGAATATTCAAGAGTTGTACTTGCCGTATCGCAGTACCGTGTGTTGTGCACTTGTTAGGACGATGGATCATTGTACTTGCATACCTCAAATAATAAATTACCTCATTAAAGCCGCCCTAGGAAGAGGGAAAAAAAAAAGTGAGTGAGTGAGTGAGAGTGAGAGAGACATAGGAAATTCTCGGCCGGAAGTTAGGCAAATCGTTATTAAATTTCATCTACAAATCTATTGTCAGATATTAAATTTTAGAAATAGGGTTTGTGCTATTTATAAAGGGAGAGAGATATCGGATCAAAACTGTGAAAAGGATTGGGTTTGCTATTGGTGGTGAGGCGTTTTTTAGCACATTGGGTATTGCACACATGGCGTTTTCCATCAACCATAGAAAATTTGTTAAAGAGTCATATATATGCTCGATATTTTATATACTTTTTGAGTGTCTTCTATTTGTGGAGTCTAGTACATGTTTCTCGTTGTGGGTTATTTGAATTTGAGGGTTATTTGAATTTACTAATAGAACCGATCATTTATCGGGGTCAAGTTTTCTATTATAGAAGGCTTTCTGTGAATTGGTGATTGTGTTGCTTTTCATATTAGAATACAATTTCTATTTTCAAAATAATAATGATAATAGTAAATTAATGAGCCTTTTTTTTTTTTTTTTTTTTTTTTTTTTTTTTTGTTTTGCTTAAAAAAATTAAAGCTGAACATTATGCCTAGAAAAATTTAAACAAAAACAAAGTTGTGGAAAATTTAACTGCAAATTCATATATGCTGTCTTACCAGCAGAGCCAACTTATTTTTTGTGGTTGTATATTAAAAAAAATTAAAAGAATTTATATAGAGATAATCAATTTTAATGAGGAAAATTGAGAAAAATATAAATTTTTTTACAAGCAAAAAAGAAATAAATAAATAACTAAAAGTTTATTAGGGATGGAAGCCCTTATTTGGCCATGCATGATTCTGTCCCTGCTGAACTGATAAAATAAATGTCCTATTAAATCTTTGTCTAATTGATTATCCTTATATTAAATTATAAGTTCAAGCAGGACAATCAATGAACAGAAAAATTAGATAACACATCTACTCGTATTTAATGTTGAGAATCATCTTGTATTTCTTTGTGCGAACTAGTCAATCGAATAGAATGTTATATATATATTTAAAGAATCAAAGTCTAATGTATGTACATATGTAATAGTTTATAAGAAGATTACAGTAATCTTAAAGCATTACCTAACATAAATAGATCTATCTATTTATTTATATAGACCTACTTTTCATATTGTGTGGTGTCATATACCAATAATATCGATAACGAGCTTTGTTCATTTAGATGACACCCAATCGTGAGCTGCAGCAACTACGTTTGCCGTGCGTGAGCAAGCTTAGCTAAGTTTTACAAATTTTCTCTACGTCATGAGCTCTAGTCTAAACACGTGATGGAAAGGAGAAACAAATATTTAATAATTAATATTATTACAAACCCAAAAGTCTTATTTTTTGGCAAGGCCTTTGAAAACTTCTTTTTTGTTCGTTCTAAAATTTAAAACTTGGATTTAAGATGACATTAATTAAGAATGTTCCTTCACCATTTCTGACTTCTGCATGCAATTTAATTAGTCTTAGAACGACCTGTTTCCCCGTATTATTTCACCAGTATTAAAAATTAAGAAAGCCGCCAACATACCTACTTCGGCTATAGTCTCCGTTTGTTGTGTACACTTAAATTGAATCTTGGGCCCGTTTTGGTTCACCATCTCAACTTAAACTAAACTGTCTTTTTTCATCATGTTTTTTGTCTTTTCTGAAAATTTTTTGTGTCTTTCTGAAAAGTCAACAAAAATTACTATTCAAACTAAAAATCTCAACTCAACTCAAACTGAACTTGTGCACCAAACAGGCCCTTAAAATATTTTGAATGAAAAAAAAAAAAAAAAGTGAATGTTTGGAATTGTGGATTTGGTTCAAAATGAACTATTTGGAATCAAATATTGAGGGTAAAAACTTAAAATGTGTTCTGAAAAAAACAATATGGATCTTATTTATTTTTTTCGTCATTCTAAGTGGTTTAGGAAAAAATTCATCTCATTTCAACTTACAATAAAAAAAGTTATGGATTTTTAAAGTTTGAGTTGTTAAAAATATGGAGATATGAACAGTTAAATTGATTTATTTTTAAGAAATATAAGAAAGAAACTTTTGAAAATTTTTTTATTGGAGTTGAAGCTCCAAATAAGGCTTAGTATCTATTTGATCCAAGGTGATATCTAGGGAGTCCTTACATCAAAATTTATTATTTTATATTATCGATAGAAACTGTTATTTTAAATATCGGTTAATTTTTAATGATTTAATTTATAATTAGAGCGATTCTACCCATTGTCTTACAAATTTTTAGCGTGGACTTATAATCATAAAACTCCCATAACATAAATTCGTTGTTTGAGACTTTTCATTTCTCAACTAGCCAGCTAGCTAGTTGGAAAAGTCCATGAGAGTGTATGCACACTACTCGATATTTGTCAATATAAAATATTCAATTTGAGTTTTTTCAACCCCTTTTTCTGCAGAAATGTTAACAAGGTCTTTTCTTCCAGAACACAATAATTAAGTTGAAACATTCAAAGATTATTGTTTACAATGTCGTTGATATATATGATCTAATTTAATCTAGAAGTTCCATAGAAAGGAAAATTCAAAAATAATATTGTCATCTAGAAAAGTGGTTCTTATATTTTCAAATCGACTTAATGATTAAGTAATAAGTAATTCACCATAAAAATTAAGCAATGAGTACGTGCTGATACTTTGAAAAGGATTAACTCCAACAATAACTTCTGTATCCTGTCGTGTGGGAATATTTATATATCCCAGGACTCGATCTTGATTGCAAGGTAAAAAATAAATAATAATTAAATTAAATTAAATTAAATTAAAAATAAAAAATAAAAAGACTTGATCTTGAGTTGAGCTTTGTTATTCTAATACCAAATGTGTTAAAAAATTATCTAAAAACCAATAATTTATAGTAACTAGTGTATATATACTAGATTTAATCAATAAAGTATTCTCTTGTAGGTGTAGCAACTCATTTGATAAGAATACGTGTCCAAAGTCTTGAACAACACCAATTTTAAAGGGAAAAATGCCAGCCTCAGACATGACACATACTAACAGATTAAGTTAATTCTCTCGCTTGTAAAATATAAGTCACACGACATCGGGGTCATAGATAGAGTTCACTCTTTATTAATTAGTCGAAATTTTTAGATTTGGGGGAAGATTTGACATTTGATTTGAAAATTTATTTTGTCTTTTTTCTTTAACTCAAAACTACTTTTTATTTTTCATATAATCAAAATATATCTACAGTAAATTCAAACTTTAAAAGTAAATAAATTTGTTATTTCAAGTTAAAATAAGATGATTTAAAAAAATGATATGTAATTTCGTGAGTAACTAAATAAGATTATATTGATTTTTTTTTTCCGGAACATATTTTAAATTTTTCATTTTTTCACTCCAAACAGTTTTTTTTTTTTTTTTTCCATATTTCCAAAACATCTCATTTTTAATTCAAAACGCATCTCCAAAACCTCTCTCAAATAGACCCTTAGTGTGTTTTTGAGCTTTTTGTTTTCAAGAAAATTACATAAATAACTATATTTTTTTCCATTAATTGACCAACATAACACACATTCCCCTTTCTTAATCAGCACGACACAAACTTTAATTTTATTAATGTTTGATTTGTGTCACATTAATCTAGTCATATTAATTTAATAATCTTTAAATTTTCTCAAGGATGTATATGTGTTATTTCCCCTCGTGTATATATATGTATATATATATATATATATATTATCTGTGTGTGTGTTGAGCAGCCTGATGAGGGCCCACATAGAGATATGTTAGCTCTTGCGTGGAGAGAGTACTCCTAACCAAATTGGCGTCTCCATACTAAGACAAAACCATGCAGCACGCTTATCTTTTGCTCGGTCGTCAGAGCTTACGCACAAAGTACTATTAATTCTCTTTGTAATTACTTTCTTTCCTGTTTTTTTTTTTTTTTTTTTTTTTTTTGGTGACCTCATCAGAGCTGCGTCACCAAACATTTTATTATTATTTGAGCCAGCCAGCACTGATAATTAGGCACAAATTAAGGAGCTTGATCAGCGCTTGTCAGATGACTCAGAATATTGTGTCTCGACGTTCATATATTCTTGTTATCCTTTCAAGTTTGAACATCCAAACAAAAAAAAAAAAAAAAAATTTAATTATTTTCACAAATGATCTCACCTAAATATACTCCTATTCTTAAATTGATATTTAAGTTTTAATTTTACACGTCATATTATCTCGAATTTTTCTATTATTACGAAAGGGACATATATATCAATCTTTTATAATAAATAAAACTGAATGGAAATTAAATATGTTCAGGTTACGTAAGCTTTAATTAAGGATATAATCGTAAGTAAGTATATTTTATCAAATAATTGTACCTCTAAAATAGCTTTATGATAATATATTTAATTAAAATATACTTTCGTTATATATCTTAATTAAACTACAAATTTTCTTGCAAAATATACCTTATTAAAGTACAATTTTCTTTTAAGAATATTTAATTATGACTGTGGCTATAAATTAAACTTATATTTGTCCTTTTTTTTTCATAATACTGATAAGAGATCTTTGGCGTATAGTAGAAAAGTTTAATATATAAAATCAAAATCAAAAATCAATATCAAACATGGTATATGATTTAAGGACCATTTAAAAAATAATCTTTTTTTTTTTCCTTTTACTTTGGTCCAAAAGCAAAAAAATTGCTTGCTAGTTAGGCATTAAGATACCTTTTTTTTTTTTCTACCCCGAATAAAGGCAAGATTTTATTGCACCAACTTTTTTCTTTTCTGCTTTTGTGCCGCTCACAGGTTTTACATTAGTTTTCCACAGACAAGAAGTAGATTTAGCGTACTTATCAGACCATCAATCCCATTTTTCTTTGTCGTATATTGATGTGATATTTTTTTTTAACGTATAGTTGAGAGTTAAAAAAATAAATAATAAAAAAATTTAAGAGGTCATTTACACATTTCAATTAAATTAGTACCTTTTAAATTCGAACTTGTCAAGTTCACAAATCTAGATTTACTGTTTGTTTTAGCTGGGAACTTATAATTACTAGGGAGTTCCTTCATTTGCAGATGGCAAAGAAGAAATAAAATTGTTTCAATCAAGGAAAGGCTATCTATGACATTACAACTAATGGTCGAGTCACAACCTAGTGAAAATTTAAATTTAAATTTACTTTTTTTATCATTAAAGATAAATTCAATTTTTATTTTATCGCCAATTTTCATAAAATTTTAGTTATGTTCTCATTTTATTTATAAAAAAAATCTAATTGTGCTTTTATTTATAATAAAAATATTATATTTATGTTCTTATTTAATGAATTTGTCTTCTTTTTTTTTTTTTTCCATATTGACCCAAGCAACTTTTACTTATGCTATGAGCACTCGTCTTTAATATCTCTTTAACCGTTTGCCATGATCAGTTTCCGATAGCCTACTTTCTGAGAATGAGCACAAACTTCATTGGTTACAATCCAAAAAAAAAAAAAAAAAAAAAAACTTTGCCAGACTTAAGTTGGAGTGGGTATGAAATTTCATAAATAAGGATGTTTAATCTAGCTAGATCTTATCGCTAGGCAATGTTGGCGGCTGATTCAAATTCCAAACTCCCCACGAGTACGACAGTTCCTTTCGCCTCTTTAACTCTCTGTAGACGTGAAAATCTACGGTGAAAAGAAATTTGATTAAATAACTGGAATATAATAATTGATTGAATAAATAGGAAACGTCGATCACCATTAATAAAATCTTATGCTAAGTGTATTTATCATCATAAATAAGAATTAATAATAATGCGGAAAAATAATTAAGAACACCGAAAGTCATAGAGATTCATTTTAAAATGAGCTAGTCCTGTATGAATGGAGCTTTACATTGTATACAAACTTGGGTCTAACGGTGAGTATAAGAGAACAAATGGGGTAAGAGTGTTATCTTCCCTCGTGGTATAATAGACTTGTTGTCTTAGTTATAGAGCTAAGCCCACTATTAGAGTAAGGGCCCATTTTGGAGATGCACGGGAGATGGAGTTTTAAAAATATTTAAATTAGAGTTGAAATGAGTAGTGGAAATGAGTGATTGGTTGAAAAAATTATTTAGGAATAAAAAAATATAAAAATTTAAAATGTGTTTGAAAATATAAATAGATCTTATTTCGTTTCTCATAAAATTCTATGCAATTAAAAAGAATCATTTCATTTAGATTTGAAATAACAAAGTTTTAAACTTTTAAAGTTTTAGTTTGTTGTAAAGTGTAAATATTAGTTTACTATAAACATTTAATATATGAATAGTAAAAAACAAAGAGTTTAAGAAAAGATCAAAACAGAAAATATTTTAGAATTGTGGTTTCCAAACCTCCAACAAATAATTCCTTAGTGGGTTAAGCCCACTACTTGAAAAAACGAGATTGAGTCCACTACTAAAATTAATGAGATTGAATTTGCTACTTTTATAAAAGTAGTTTTCATATGATCTTCTAATTATGTGATGCTTAATATACATACGAAGGATGAAGTACAATGAGTAATTTGCAGAACGTATCTCTAGTAGGCTAGGCCCGTGTCACAAATGATATTAGAGAGTATTGTACTTGAGTTGTCCCTCGTCAAGCGAATAGAATTTGTCCATTTCTCTTTGAATAGAGAAAATCGTGAAATCCTTAACTATATATATATATATATTATCTTTGCTCTCTCTTTTTGGATTTTAACACTTCAATTTTGTTTCAGTTATAAAGCTTAAAGCTTCTTCTAAAAGAAGGGAAAGTCAAAGGCCCAATCCAAGTACTACGATAAGCCCAATCCGAGGAAACATATGTGGCCAAGCCAATCTGGCATCTGGAGTTTGTCTAGTTGTCAGTGCACGTGGTACGTTTAAATGGAACTTAAAAAAACTTATGGCCCTGAATTCAGACACGTGTTTCCATGAACGTACACAGGGCACGTGCCTATTACACACAAGCCTTTGAACTAGAACTGATGCGACTTGCCGTTGATTTCCTTTGCTGGGTCAAGATTCTGGATACAGGTCATCATCATTGGGGACCTTTTTTTAATCCATCACAAACTCATTTAAGATAATGAAAATTTTACAATAGATTTTTATTTTTTTTTCCATAAAAAAAATATCAATAATGTTTTTACGTTCTGAGATTAATATTATTATGAAAATCTACTAATATTACAAATGAAACGACGTAAAAATGAGAATCTAACACATATTAACTCCAAAATCATCAAGACTCAACCCAATTAATTAGGTCATTGGAAAAATAATTGCAGTCTCACAACACACAATAAAATTTGATCAATGAATGCTAGGTAAGAAAATCTTCATAGATTATCCTCTTACTGTTATGATACAATCACCGATAGTATACCATTAGAGATTAGGAAGTGTCTCTTTTGATTATCCATAACAAAGGTAACATTGATTATTAGGTTAAATTTTTAACTGTCTGCAAAAAAAAAAAAAAAAAATTTATATTGCATGTATTGTAGATATTTATGCATAAAAAAATTAAAACTGTAATTCTTATCCATAATAAAAAAAAAATTCTTAATTTCTTATAATTGTTTAATTTAAAAATAATTACTTTCTACTATGTATTTAAATCTATAATTGCGAAGATAATTTTCTTTTTCAATTACTATTTTTCTTTTGGTACGTTGCTAATAAACAATGTATTATTTGACTTTTCTAAAATAATTTTTACCACATAAAATCCTTTTACCTAAAATTAACTTTTATAGAAAATAATAAAGATATTCCAATCCTCAGTCAAAAACAAATTTTAAAAACTAGATATACATATTTACGAAAACCTTTTTACGAAAATTATTGAATTTTTTTGTTAATTATTTCTGAAATCTTTTACTAAATAAAGTTCTTTTAAAAGTTATGTCATAAAATAATTATTTAATTAAAGATAAGTCTATCAAATGTTAAATTTTGTACCTAAAAAAAATGTTAAATTTTGTTAAAATGATTTAATATCATTTTGAAAATCATAAGATAATAGGTTATAAAATAATTTAATAAAAGATAAGTCTGTCAAATGTTAATTATGCTAAAATAATTTAATATCATTTTGAAAGGAAAAAAAAATTTCTATCGGTCCCCAATCATCTGCTTGTGATAAGATAATTTTTCACTACATTCAACCAACAACTTTTCTTCTTTAATCCTTCCTACAAAGTAATGCCTTTTCTCTTAGAAAAAGGTAAGTTTTTAAGCATTCAATTAGTATCATTGCACCTTATTAAAACTAAGAGTTAATTAAATTAACTTATGAAAATAGGTGTCCAACTTAAAATGAAACAAAAGTCTCCCTAAACTTATCATATGTTACAACTTTAGTATTTTTAACCTTGATATATCAAATTTTTAATGGTTTTAATCATGTATAGGCCAAGTGATTGTTGATAAAATACAATATATAAAACAAATTTTATTACGTGCGGATAACCTAACGAGCACATAAGATTAAAATTGTTAAAAGATCAATATTACAATGACGGAAGTATCAAAATTGCAACCTTCGATAAATTTTAGATAAATTTTGTGCCATTTTGGATTGTAAAGGAAAACATGAAATAATCCTCATTTTTTAGGAGCCAAATTTAAAATTAAGAAGCTTTTATAGTAGAATCTCATATTTTAGACTATCGTTATTTAATTTATTATTTAGTGGTTTGATTTACGATTGAACTAATTCTATAAAAGTGGTGTAAATTCTTAAAATAACACTTATAAATTTAATCGTAATAAAATTAACTATTCTAAAAAAAAAAAAGAGCTTTTTATAGTATTACAAAAAATAAAAAATCTTACAGTAAAAATTTTCATTGAAATCTATACCACATAGATAAATAGATACTTTAAAAGAATGATTCGTTACATCTTCTTTATGTACTTATCACATGATAATAATTATCACACCATCATAATTGTGATTATTATATTATCCATATAATTAATCACATATTTATACCACATGTACTTTTTATTTTTATTTTTATTTTATTTATTCCGTGATAGGCAACTAGTGAAAAGGTAAACTCGCCTATTGTAATTTGCATCGAGAAAGCTCCACGTGGGGCACAGAGGACACGCCACAGTGTTTACCCCCTACAACTTTCTTTCCAAGTTTCTAGTCTCCACCGGAACCTCCGTACGCACGTGACCTCCACCCCCCAACAGCCACGTCATCATTGGGCCCCACTGAAGTCGCTGGGAAGCGCTTTTACGGACGTATCCCTGAGCCCCGTTGGAGTTTGTGGACGAGAATGGACGACCCAATTCACGAACCAAGACCAGAAAAAGAAACCACCCCAATAATAAAATAAAACAATAAAAAACGAAAAAGAGTCGGGAAAAAGCGAAAGGGTGCGCTGATGTGTAATCAGCCACTAATTTTCAGCCACTTGGCACGATCCTGGAGCCGCCCTTTCCTCTGTTCGGTCTCTCGATGTATGAGAGCCTCAAATAAAAACCACCCCTAATTTTAATTTAATTTTTAGGGGAAAAAAAAATAAATCCACAAGAAATTATAGTGGCTGAGATTGATCGCTCGGGAAAATGCTCGTTTTTTCCTAGTTTATGGTGCTTCTTCTACTCTTTCTTCCTTTCTCTTCTTCTCCAGCTTTCGTTCTCTTCGCTTCTTTTTCTCTCTGATTTCTTTCTGGTTTCTCTTTTGGTTTTCGATTTGAGTAATTCGAATTTGGTTGCTTCATTGCCGGAAACTATGGCTTCTCGGCAGATGTCCGGTGAGTGTGAGGCTGGCGTTCATGCGTGATCGAGCAGCGAACGGTTCTCTCAGCAGTGTTCTTTTTCACCATGTCTTTACCGGGAGGTGTGTTGTTTTGTTTTGGTTTCTGCATATTTTTAGGGCTTTTGTTTGGCTGCCGAGAAAAAATGAAATGTATTTTTGGAATTAGATGATTCGAGATAGCTTTGATCAAGTGTAACTGTTCACTGAGCTAGGCTGTTTTTGGTTGGTTAAGTGATTGTTCGGATTTGGAAATTTTTTTTTTTTTTTTTTTTTTGGCAAAAATAATATAAAAATTTGAGCTTTCTTAATTTTCCTGGCAACCAAAAGAGGGCTAAATCGTGAAACAAAGCACGGTTATTGAAGCATTGTTGAGAGGTGGATATGGAAATGGCTGGTTGATTACTGATTCAAGTTTTCTCTCTCTTTTTTGTTTTTTGTTTTTTTTTTCCTCTTATTTTTCCGGTTCTTGAAAGGTTTTGGCGTCATCGGGATCGTTTTGGTGAGGATTCTGAATAAAGGAATTTTCTTTTACTACTTTCGGAGAAGTGTCTCTCTGCCTCTCTGTTGCGGTGGACTCTGAAAATTTTGTTAATGAATAGTATTATTAATTTTACTTGTTCTGGTGAATTTCTGATTGGTTTTAATAATTCGAAAGTAGCTTCAGCTACTTCGAAAATTTTGGAATGCTTAAGGCTGCTGAAATAAGATAGATCACTACCGATTGCTGTTACTTGTTTTCTTTGCAGTAGCATTTCCTTATCAGGTCCTGTTGACTACTACTACCACCACGGCTTTACCTCTTTTATCTTTTGATGCTGTTCGAAATCATGGGAAGTTCTCGTTTATCCGTTGCTCGTCAGGGAGGATTTGAAGCAGCGGCAGCTTCCCAGGTCCAATAATGGACACACACCCTCCGGAGAAGACCTTCTCATTAAGGTGATAGCTTTGGACTAACTTTTTGGGATGAAATAATGCACAAATAGCTTACTGTGTTGATTTGAAATTGTAACCGGTGTGAGAGTTGGACTTATAAAAGATTTTGTAATGGTAGACAAGAAAGCCATATCCATTACAAAGCAACGAGAGCGATGGACGGAAGAGGAGCATAATAGGTTCCTTGAGGCCTTGAAGCTCTATGGGAGAGCATGGCAGCGAATTGAAGGTTAAAATTTGGAAGAACTTTAACTTATTTTTTTGGTATCGTTCACTTACTTTACTTGTGATTCCAAAGCTGTAAGTGGTATTTTTGCATGTTGCGGTACATATATGTTTTTGTTACTATTTCGACAAAAGGGGAAATAATATACGATATTCTTGTAGAGTGTCTTTTACTTGTCAGCAATGATGTAAATTCAATTCTTGTGTATTTTTCTCTTAATTGGGTTTCTACTTGGCTGGTCGTGTGCAGAACATATAGGAACAAAGACTGCTGTGCAAATCAGAAGTCATGCGCAGAAATTCTTTTCAAAGGTCAATTGGTACCTTCTTACCTTATGCTTCCATGAGATATGTTTCTTGGATTTAACTGCTTTGTTATCAATCCTGTGATCTGCAATCCCACTTCTGTTTGAAACACTCTTTCTTAATTTTCTTGTGTGACTTTATTTAATTGATACAGTCCCAGCAGAAAAGAAAGGCTTTTGCAATGCTACAAATACTCCTTTAGATGTATACCATGAATTTGCAAACCAATAAGTATTTTCTGATTTGAACACTTGTATTGATGTGAACACGATTCATTTCCGTGTCTATAAGATACTCTTACAACTGTTAATTGTGTAGGTGGCAGGACGTTGTGGCCCTGATTCATGCTTACTATGTCTAGCTATGAATGGGAGATGAGATTTGGTAGTTATTAATTTTTTTTTTTATGTCAAGAAGGTGTAACTAGAACATAATAGTTAGCAAGCAATATAAAGTGGTAAGCATGCATCGAAAAATTTAAGTTCCCTTATTTAGGGAATAGGAGTTTATCAATTACAGGGAAAATACATTGCCACCGAAGTTTGGAAGATACAACCTGATTTAATATGAAATGTAGGAGGCATAGGTGATGAGATTTCATTAAGTATTTTGTTTCAGGAAACCATACAATATCAAGAGATAAGCTTTGAGCACATTAAAGACTTATTAATTTTGCTTAGGCAGGAGAGTCGGAGGAGCAAATTAGTCTAGTGAGGTGATTCTGATGGATTGGTACCCAATGAAGGTAGACTCTGAAGATGTTATTAGGATGACTGTAATATGTGAGGTTCTGTACAACCTTCTCAAAACTGTATGAACAAAGTTCTTATTTTTTTCTCACTTTGAATTAGTTCATGTACGAGTAGTTAATAGAAGCAATGATTTGTGACAAGTTGCAGCTTTTGGTTATTATTGGACTCAAAGTATCCTCGTCATTCATTATCTAGAAGGACTAAACCTTTAGTGAAGTATACCACCTGGAGTTTGGAACATTAAGTGTGCACTCAAATAAATTGTGTAGGAATGATAGAGAGATTAAAATTCTGAGTTTAGTCTTCAGTCCAATTTCTTTGACTGTTCTTGAATGAGTTGATATTTTATTTGAATGAATCAGATTCTCGAACTAGCTGATATAGGCTCCGTTGGTGAAACGATTTGAGTTGAAATTTTTAAGTTTGAGTTGGTTGACTTTTTCAAAACTAGTTATAATTTTTGTTGACTTTCAGAAAAAGACAAAAACTGAGATGAAAAAGTACAGTTTAATTTGAGTTGAACTAACTCACCAAACAAGGCCATAATTTATGGATACATCTGTTCTATATGATCCTATTGTCTCCATGCAATATTTTTTTTTTTAGAAACGATTTTAACCTTAAAAAAAAATTGTTTTGTCGGATCTCCTTCTCTCTCATTATTGATTTCCCCTTCCCTAGCTCAAATGGGGGGGCTGGTTTGGCCAAGCTGAATGACTGCTTGGCCAAACCAGCCCCCTTTTTTTATTTAGGAGTATGAAAATGCAACTATGGTTTGGCCATATGGTAATTATATTTAGTATACAGAGAAAATATACTGCTTCCCATGATCTAGTGATGTGTTTATATGTGAAGACCTGATAGCCACTTAAGCATTTATTTGTTACAATCTTCAGCGCTCTGAGGGTGTTTATAGCCTCCACGTTAATACTAAACAACTATATTCAGGTATTGTTTTGTAGTGTTTGGAAAGGTTAAAGAAGCCTTTTGGAGTAGCTTGTTCTCTCCAGATACAGCATATCGGGGTAGTAAAACCTCATGACCATAGGAATAAAAAAAGATCTATTCTCTCTTTGGTAGAATATCCCCTAGTATCACTATATAGAATAAGATAGGTGGACATATATTTGTTAGGCATTTCTATCGTTTGGCTAGCTGCTAACAATTCCCTTTGTGTAAAATGCTTGATAATTCAAAAATAGACTTAACAGTGGAATAGCATATATGTGCTATGCAAGAGGTATAAATTCTTATTGAATGGATGCACTTGTGTGTAAGTAGATAAGATTGTTCCACCCGAAGTTTTAGTCTCTAAAGATGTTAGTTAGCTTGGTGAAGCATCTATATTTCCATCCATGAATCCTTGACGTTAAGTCTAGGAAGACAATTGTGGTTTCAGTCATAGTGTAGCTGTAATCCACACTCTGACTCCACCATAAGGTATAGATTTTGAATCCCCCCCAAAGCTCCCCCCTACCCCAAAACAAAAAAGGGACAACATTAGTCTGTTCTTGTGGGGCTATACTGAAGTGAAGCGGGTTAAGGCGTTGCAAAATTTATACCAAGAGTTATTAGTCAATGCATTTAGTGACAACTGATTGATTCATCCTTCTTTTGGTAGAAGAAATATTATTTCTTGTTTCATGACATTTTTTCTGCGAAACATTTTCATTTTCTTGGGAAACTATATTTTACAATGCTGTAGGTATATTGTAAAGAACCATTAGTGATTGAAAAATTGAAACTTCCCCTGAAATTCCCTCTTTACATGTTGCCAAAATAATAGGGCCTGATTGACAGAGTTTTTGCTTTTGTTTCTAGCCAGTAAAATAAGAGAGGCTAAAGTTGTGACTTCTCAGTTTGTGTTCGGAATCAACGAGTTTTTGAGGTCAAAATGATCTTTAAAGTTTTCTAATAAGTAATAAAAACGTTAAAATGAAATTTATAATATCTAATTTAAATTTTGTAACAAGTTTTAAACTCTACTCAGAAGAGCTTTTGCCAGTTGCCACATTATTTGGCTTTGGCAAGAAGCACTTCTGGAAACTGTAAGCTCTTCTGACAGATCATCAAAACACTTCTAGAAGCTGCTTTTCAACCTAAGAAGCCAAAAGCAAATTGTAGGAAGCTCTGCCAAACATGCCCATATCTTCTACAGAATTTGGGAAATTTTTCCTAAAATATGGATATTTCATCTTCTTTTCGTTTTTTACAATGCAATTTAAAGGAAAATTCACCACATTTTGGTTGGCAAAGGAACCAGTTTTATACTCATTTCAATTTTCTTTTCTTTCTTGGCTCTACACATACACGTATGAACCTACTTCACGTTTTAGTGCAGCTTTTCTTTTTTTTTTTTTTTCTTTTTTTTTTTTTTTCATGTTGTCTTAAGTTAAATATGTGTTTTCAAGATGGTGTAAAATTTGTTTAAGGGAAAGATGGTATCATATGTACATTTGAACCCCGTGGATTGTTGTTTTGGCATTGACGTTCGCAAGTTCTGAATGAATGTAATATGCCGTATTTTCAGTTATAAGTAATTTTTAAGAACATGTTTTCACTATGGTGATAGTTTTCCTTGCATGTCATATATTTCTTCAAGGTGTATTTTTTTAGTGAGAAGGCTTGTTCTAATAAGTGAGAGTTTATCATATCTTCAAGTTAACTAACTACTTATTCAAGCTTTGAGGCAATTTTCTTTATATTCCATTGTGGAAATATCCGAATCATGTGGTGAAAGGACTGATATTCAAACTACGTTGATGTTTTCATCCTTGGATAGTCTATTATTGTGATACTTCAGGTATTGCTAAGCATGGCATTGGTTTAGGCTTTAAAATTTGACTTCTTATATTTAACCTATAATATGCTAAAGTAAGGTCTATTGACCTCAGTCACGGATATTATTAGATCTTTAAAGCTGATTGCGGTATTAGCTTCTAGGCAAAGCTGCTAGAAACTAAGAACATTTAAGAATCAAGCAAGAAAAAAAGAGAACATATACACACACACACCACACACACACACACAACACACACTTCTTCACCTGGCAAAAGCCTGTTATTTCAGATCAAAAGTGACGTTTTTCTCTAATTCTGGAAAATTCAAAATCCACACGGGACTTGTCTTAAAGAATCAAACGATAAAATTACATGTCTCTCCTCTTTTGGGATTCTTTGGTTGTTTGTAAACTAATTTCTAACTTACTCAATTATTTGAATATAGAAGAATCTCAGAGGAGCTTTATGATCCCATCTCTTTCTTTTTCTCCCTTTTTAATTGTGAGGGAGAAGGGGAAAAAATATAACGTGCTTGAAGTGTGCAATGTTTCCTGAAGGAATATTCCTAACTGATTTATACCTTTGAACTTGTTGATTTATAGAATATCTTAAAATGAATTTGTTCATTAATTCAGGGCAAAAGCTTCCAGACATCCTTGGAAGTTGCAAACTTATCTTTTGTTGGCTTGCCATGGAAACCCACCATCTCATATATCCTAGACAATCCAACAAGGAAATTATTCTTTTAATTCTCAACTAGGCTGTAGAATAATTTTGAGTGTCATACATTATACTGAAATCAAATTGCTAGCTTTCTGTTTCCGAACTCCATGCCG
The DNA here is from genome assembly GCA_009761775.1 of Ficus carica. Classification (NCBI taxonomy): domain Eukaryota; kingdom Viridiplantae; phylum Streptophyta; class Magnoliopsida; order Rosales; family Moraceae; genus Ficus; species Ficus carica. The sequence goes on from VYVB01000603.1 coordinate 55,535, forward strand.
TGACTGAGACTGCTTACTTCAGTTGATGTATAATCCGGACTGCTGATATGAATTTCCATTGCAGTTGGAGAAGGAGGCCCTCGTTAAAGGCGTTCCAGTTGGACAAGCAATTGACATAGATATTCCACCCCCACGCCCTAAAAGGAAACCAAGCAATCCCTATCCTCGAAAGACTAGTGCAGGTACTTCTGCATCACAAGTGGGATCAAAGGATGGGAACTATTTGTCATCAGAGTCTTCTCATCACTGTAAGCAAGTACTGGACTTGAAGAAAGAACCACTTCCCGAGGTTATTGCTTCTCTCTTTCATTTGTTTCGTCTTATAATTAATTTGGGACTTACTTTTTCTTTTTATCAGAAGCCTGGTGAAGAAGGAAAACGAACAAATGCAAAAGAAAATCAAGATGACAATTGCTCAGAAGTTCTTACCCAGCTTCAAGAATCTCACTGTTCTACTGCTTTCAAAAGATGCATGCCCAAGACACCTGTGGGACTTAGAAATGCTTGCACTTTTAAGGAGTTTGTGCCTTCAACGAAAAAGGCAAACCAGAATGACCCAAGTGGATCTTATGTCACTGTCGAACTTAACGGAAATCAAAATGTGGAGAAAGCTGATACCAAAGAGATGATGATACAAGACAATGACACAAGCAAAAGCTTAAAGTTAAAAAACGCTAATGCTTCACACCAGAAGTTGGCTCAAGGTGAGAAGACGGATGACATAAATTGTGGAGTACCTACTGAGGAGATGCAAGCTACTAAGAACTACCCGAGGCATGTGCCTGTACATGTTCTTGATGGGAGCGTTGGAACTTGTACTCAAACTCCTTCCTCGGATATGCCATTCAAAGACCACATATTTCATCCAGTGGGAGAGGTTCATGGCCACCATAACCCCCTTGCAAATTCAGCTGCATCTGCTGCCACTGAACAGCAGAATAATGCATCGAGATCGTCAGCTCGTCAATCATTCCAGCTTTTCATCCTGCCTTTACCCCAATTCACCACAATCAAGACGACTACCGGTCATTTCTTCACATGTCCTCCCCATTTTCCAGTCTTATCATCTAGCTGCTGCTTCAGAACCAAGCAGCCCATGCTGCAGCAAGCTTTGCAGCTACATTTTGGCCGCATTCCAATGTGGAAGCTTCCGCAGATTCTCCTGCATGCAACCAAGGTGGATTTTCACCCAGGCTAATGAACTCTCCTCCAGTATGGCAGCAATAGCTGCTACAGTAGCGGCTGCAACTGCATGGTGGGCATCCCATGGACTGCTTCCTTTATGTGCTCCACTTCACACTGCATTTACCTGCACTCCTGCATCCATAAACGGTGCTGTGTCAATGGACACTGATCAAGTTCCAGCAGCCAAACAGAACGAGGAGAGAATTCTCTCGATCCTCCCTTCCAGGATCAGGCGGACCCAGAATGTTCAGGAGCTTTGCAAGCTCAACATTCAGCTTCGAAATCCCGTCCTGCGTCATCATCAGACTCTGAGGAAAGTGGTGGTGCAAAGCCTAATTCCAATTCAAAACCCACTGATCATGAAAATGCTGCCGCGACAACTGAGCTACACGATTCAAATGAGGCGAAGGGCAGAAAACAGGTTGATCGTTCATCATGCGGTTCCAATACAGCTTCTAGCAGCGAAGTAGAGACAGATGCCTTGGAGAAGCATGGGAATGAAAAGGAAGAATCACAAGAACCGGATGCCAACAATCCAATTGCCGAGGCAAGTAATCGTCGCAGTAGAAGCAGCAGCAACACACGAGTGATTCTTGGAAGGAGGTCTCTGAAGAGGTATGCAAAAATTTATTCATTGATTTTTTTTTTTTTTTTTTTTTTTTTGGAGATTGGAGATACTATATTTTATTTGCCTAATCTATGGTGTCACTTTGTCAGGGGCGGTTGGCATTTCAAGCGCTATTCTCTAGACATGTATTGCCCCAAAGCTTTTCGCCTCCGCATGATGACGAGAAGAAATCAGAACGATTGCGCGGATGATAAACTAAAGGAAGGAGAGAAAGATGGAGGTTCATCATTATTGGATCTCAACGTCAGGACTTGGAATTCCTGTCCCAACCACCACCAAGAAGTGGAGAAGAACGAATCGCCGAGAGGTGACAACAATTTAGATGAGGGGCTGCTGACAATAGGGCTCGGATACGGAAAGCTCAAGGCTCGTCGAACAGGATTCAAACCTTACAAAAGGTGCTCAGTCGAAGCCAAAGAGGTCGGAAACACTGGCAGCCAAGGTGAGGAAAAAGGAACCAAAAGATTACGCTTGGAAGGGGAGGTTAAACTTAAAATTTGATTTTGCAAGCAATCAAAGGAAACCTTTTGTTATTGCATGGCAATTTCAAAATTTTTCCCCTTGGTCTTATCACTACTTGTCATTTCTATTTTTCCATTTAGCCTACTGAAGCTCACGGAACTTATCGTGTAGGCGTGTGTACCATATTATTTTATCGACATTGCTCATTACTATCTGTACCTTTGCAAACTGCTCTTAAAAAAAGACCCGCTTGACAGACTGTTAGACAAGAAAGTATTCTTAATGTGTTTTGATCTCCCTGCTCGGTAGTGTCTTATTTATTATTTATTTATTTATTATTATTATTTTAAACTTCTGTGAAGAGCTAAATGCCTCTTTTGTTGCGTGACAAAAAATGAGGAACTACTTGTAGCTCGATATTTCGTGGAGTAATTAGATGATATTGATGACAGATTTTACTTGGCTTTTACTGTGAGAAGATTTGTGATTTTGTTACAGATTATACACCTTCATTTAGGTTTTATTTGCTTAGTATGATTCTCTCTAATTTTTCTGTTGGTCATTGATGATATGGTTGGTATTTCTTTGAGTACAGGTTCTGTAAAAGAAAAATGACTAGAAACAACATAAGCAATTTTTTCTGTGAGACATGCAAATTTAAAGTTATTTTTTTACTACGAATACGGCAGAGACGAAAATAATTAGTTATTATTGTCGAACTTCTAATTCGAAAGAGAGGGAGAATTTTTTAAACGCTAGTTAGTCTTAAACGAGCGATCTCTCAACTAAGATGTACGTATTGACGGTATGAAAACTCTAGGCGGGTTGGCAGGGCGATGGAAGAAAACGCGTTCAAGCCAAAGACATGGTAAACGACCACTCAGGGATGCCAATGTATTCGCAATCCACGGCGCTTTCATTAAAAAAAAAAAAACAAAACAAAACAAAACAAACACTCAACTTTTAACATTCAGACTATTTCAAGACAAAATGAGATAATTCAATGTCAAATTATCACAATAATGAAACATACAAAACAAGATCTATGTACTTTTTTTTTTCCAAACACATTTCAAGTTTTTACATTATCTAAATATTAATGTTTAATTTATATTTTATATGTCCAAAAACCTTTGGTAGACCTTTTTGTATGCCCTTGGAAAGCCAGCCACAGTATAAACGACAGACGTCTCTAATATAATACATAGATATTATATATAATGTATGTATATATGTAAAATAACTATAGTAGCCAGCTGTACAAGTAAAGTTTCTATTCAATATTTACAATTCTGATGAAACAAAGAATAGAAAGTTCATTTACACCAACGCAAGAATAGTTACCAGTTCCATATTGCCAACAGTATTGGCATATATGTTTACCTATATATTAGACATCTGTTAAAAGTCCTCTTGATTTCATCAAATCAACAATAGGGTATATTATCCATGTCACAGACTAAAAACTGCCTGCTGCATCCAACGCCAATTTACGGGCACGATGCCGATAGTAATCTGCCATTAACAAAAAGACGGAGCTCCAAGAATAGCTGTACAAAAACCAGTTTGTGTATTTACTTACTTCGAAGGAGAGTTGAGGAATTGTCTCAGAGAAGGCCGTGATTTTAAGAAGTTAGTCTGACGTGAACGCAGGTTCATGATGTAGTGCTGGATTCGCTTCTTGTTTTCTGGAGTCAACGAAAATGGAGGGTTTAGAGAAAGCATTTCCACTTCTCCTGCGATAAACGAAAGCAGAAGCAGCGCTTTTGAATACGATTCTGCTGCAGTACTGTTGTTCTCCATAAACTCAACCACCTGAAACACAGGCAAAGGTCATTTCGTCACACCAAGAAAGAAGAAAGAAAATGACTAAAAGGGAATTGCGAGTAGAAGTAGTCTTACAGCACCGCTTTTCCCATAAGCTAAAGCTTTTTGGAATATTATTTCCATTGCATCTGGCATCTCAGCAGTACCTGCAATAATTAATTGAGCAACTTCAAAACTCCAGCGCTGTAAGTGGAGATTCAGAAAAGAATGAAAAGTAGAAATTCAAACATGGGCTAACCGTCCATATTATGGATATGTTGGGATAACTTCTCAGCACGATTAAAAGCATCAAGAAATGATTTTTCAGCCCACATGGAAACACATGAAGGCCTGCTAAAATCAATGTTTTCTTCGGTACTGGGTGATAAAACCACACCCCCCTGAGCAAGTCTGGGGTCGTTGGCTGAACTGCTTCCAGGTTCGTCATTCTCAGTGGGAACCCAGCCAAGTGCTGCAAATTTGAAGAGCCTTTTTCCATATAGCCAAAATAACCAGTTCAACTGAAAAGGACTCCAGATAGAGTCCTGCATTACACTGCAAGCAAAGCAACCGTAACTTTTGATTAACACAAAAGGAATTAAAAACATTATTCAATAAGCTCAAATAACTTAGTCAATTTGGCAAGTTATTAAAAAATTTATATTAAAAAAAAGGTGAAAATTCATAGTTTCCTTGAGAAATGACAGGTTGCATACATGTTCTCATCCAAAAGACGAAACACGAAAAGTGGAACATGCCAACATGTTTACCCATACAGTCATGAACCAAAAATAATCTCTTGTAAATAGAAGATTATCTCGAGAAATACGAAAGGAAAGTATACATTTAGTTAAAATACGGTAACGTACCTTTTCTAGTGATAGTTCTGCGAGAACCTGAACGTACTGATGCAACAATTGAATCCTAGTAGAAGGATGCAATATAGATAAGCCTTGCACTTCCCTTAGTATGGTTGAAGTGCTTGATGTTGGCAACATATTCGCCTCATGCTTCGGTGAGCTCTCTGCACCACCAACAGAACTCAAACCCAGCTCCTTCGCTTGCATAAGTGGTCTACCCTGCTCATTCTGCTCTGGAGTATAGAAAGGTGCTCCAATTTTGCGTTCCAATTGCAGTGATGGTTCACGATAACAAGATATAGCTTCCAACGAAGCAAAATGAGCATTGACAAGGACATAATCTTTCTCGATCAACTCCATTGAATCAGAGACTGGATATTTAACCACAAAACCAAGGATTTCAAACAAGGCACAAGCTTTACTAGAAACATTCCAGACAAAAACAAAAAACAAAAAACAAAACAACAAAACAAAACAAAAAAAACAACCTTGATGCTGATGTGATGAATTTGTCTCTTGATCAGTAGATTTTCTAGGCGCGTGAGCACTCTTAGCATTCGATGTACCTTCCCCATCTTTTTCACGCAATACAATGGTTTCGTGTCCAGTTGAAAATTGTAAACCCAGACTTCCACTACAAGTTCAGAGAGAAGAGCAGAAGACAATTTTGACCCCTTATCAGAGGCCGTAGATTTGGACTGCTCAACAATTGGTTCCATTGGCAGAAGTAGAGAAAACTGCTTAACATCAGGCATTGGCCTACACGTATAGAAGAGAAGCTATTCTAAGTCAATGATTGACATTGGAAACTAACTAACAAATAGAGATGACAATACCATAGTTACCCTAAACTAGAGGAAAACAAAAATTTCGAAGAGGAAATTACCTTGGCTCCATGAGGAACTTGTGACTAAAAAACTCCTTGAACGTCAGCCGCTCAACTGCAAAATGAAGATTTAATATCCACTATTTTTTTTAACCATTAATCATGCAAGGAAAATATGAAATTCATATGACACTAGTATTTAAAACAAGCTTGAGTTCAGTTATAACTAAATAATTATACAGACCCAGGACACCAGATACACCCTCTTGCTAGAACAAGTACCTGGGTCTTGACGTAAAAGGCATCTGCATAGATCTACACAATCCGGATTCAGTTCTTCCAGAGCACCATCAGGAAACTGCAGCTCGGTAGATGTTAAGATATTCCGGAAAAGCTGCATACAGCAATAAATCAGAAAGGCACCAGTAGCACATAACCGAATAACTTTCTTAGCCCAGCATAGTTGGTTTTGATATTATCCGTGGCAACAGTCAAGGATTGACCTAATTCCTAGGCTATGAAATATATCGATTTGCCCACGAACCTGAAATTGTGTATTTCCATTAAAAGGGGGCCTCCCAGTCACCAACTGATATAGAATTGTCCCAACACTCCATAAGTCCGCCTGCAAACAAAATTACGTAAAGGTTAATATAATAACAAAAGGGTATGTAAGAATAGAGACAAGAAGTTGCACCTTTATGTCACATTACCTTCGCATCGTATTTTTTGTTTTGGATAATCTCTGGAGCCATGTATAATGGAGAACCGCACAGTGTGTCAGCCAAACCTTGAGGCGTCAAGGACCTGGAGGCAAGACATCAATGAAACAACCCAGTGTAAATAACAATCTGTAAATCTTTTAAGCAATATGATTTCTATGTAAAAGTGTGAATGACTACTATTGTGCCAAATAAAGATGAGGGATAGTTTAAGAAAACTTGGATAGTTCATCATAAAAACATTACCTTGCAAAACCAAAATCCCCTATTTTCAACAGTGGAATGGGTTCATTACTTGACAAGAGTAAGTTCTGCAAGTTTGGGCCCAAAAAACAACAATGAAATCACTAAAAACAATAGAATGCAAAAATCTCAAATCTTAAGTCAAAAAACTCAACTTCCTAGCAAATTTCAAACAAGCGAACAAAAGAACACGAAAATCCAAGAACTTCAAAGGGATTAAGTGATCGGTTTACCATTTGAATTTTTTACGCAACTATGAGATTGATCATAAACAAAAGACCTTCACTCAAAGAATAGAATCTCACTAAACTATTTTCGTCTTTTGATAAGGTCACATAACTATTTGAGTCTGGCGTTTCAGGAAGAAACAAAAATACCTGTGGCTTTAAATCTCTGTGAATGAGGTGCTTTTCTTGAAGCACTTGCAATCCTGCAGCTGAATAAGGCAATCCAAATTGCACACCCCAAAAAAACAAAAAAAAAAAAAAAAAAAAAGGAAATCCAAATTAATTGGTCGCCACATACGCACCGCACCAAAACAAGGAAAAGAGTAAATACGGCAAGCAAGTTCATCTACAAAGATACTAAGAAGATCAACACAACAGAATATACCCACTACCCTATCCAATCAATTTATTGCGTAAAAAATAGCCAAAGTTTATTCCTTTCCCCAACCAACCAACCAAAAAAAAAAAAGGGTTCACTTCCATCACACTTGAAGAGCGAAGACCCAAAATCTCAAAGAACCAAATTTTAGCAAAAACATAATAAAGACAAAATTTTTTTTTTCCAAAACTAGATTATGAATATACCCAATTGCCTCATGAAGTGCCTTGCAACAGCTTCAGAAACTCTCTCATGGCGATGGATATAAGCCGCGAGGTCTCCACCTTCACAGTACTCCAAAACAAGGTAAATCTTATCCTCCGTCTGCAAAACCCCATATGACCCAAAATTAAAATCCCCGAAAAAGAAAATATGGGTATATAGATATGGCGATACACATATATATAGGATATAAACCTCGATGGCCTTCAAGAGGCGAATGATTTGGGGTGATTGATGGTGCTGAGAATGGAAATCTCCTTGAGCAAGCTCTCGCTGATTTTGGGGCTGAGCTGCTTCTTGTCAATCTCCTTGACGGCGACTTCGCGGCCCGATTGCCGGTGCCTGGAGCGCCACACGACGGCGAACGACCCCCGACCCGATTTTCGGGCCCAGAATGTAGTCCCCGACGAGTCGGGGCTGGTTGGCCCCACCGAGATCCATCGCGGGGTGATTGGCTGACCCAGAAACGAATCTAGACGGAAACAGGGTCCGATTATTATTAAAGAAGGAACGATCTAATGGGTGTTGAAGTCGAACGAAGACGGCAAGTCTGGCTCCGGTGGCGGCGACGGCCCTTGGCTTTGTCTGAGTCTGAAGTTGTGTTGTTGTTGGTCACGACGGCGACAGCGGAGGGTGGTAGTGGTGGGGGAAGGGATAATAATGGAGGCAGAATCATGGTGAGTGGAAAGGAAAAAGAGGGGGAGAGATGGGAGTGAGTCTCGCTTTGCTTTTCGTGTGGAAACGACGCTGATTGTGTCGTGAAAATTATATGATTTTGTAGAGAGATAGAGAGAGAGTGAGAGAGAGTGAGAGGAGAGAGAAAGTGCTTTTTTTTTTTTTTTTTTTTTTTTTTTCTGTTTGTTGGGGATTTGGGTTTTTGGGTTTTTGGATTTTCAATTATAGATATAGATATAGAAATGCTATATAGATATGACAGCGGGGGGTTGTTGAGAGAGAGAGATTCGATAGGAGGACAGCGGTGAGTGGAAATGTGGATGACTTTATATATAGGGTATTTCGCTTATTTTTTTGTTTCAAAATTTAAAGAAAAATATTGGCTTATTTTTCTCAGCAAAAGAAAAAAAAAGTGTTGCTCTAATCTTCTTATAATTTAACTTTTGAAATAGTATTTTTATAGGTATTTTTAAAATTTTAACATATTTTTTAATTAGTAAAAATTATAACAAATCACTTTCCGATAAATTCTTAAATTTTCGAGAAGAATGGAGTGATTTAAGACTTATTTTTAATAATAAATTTTATGTACTTTCATGCTAAGAGAGAAAGAGAGTAGAGGAATGATAGAGGGTTTCTTTTTAGTTTTATATAATTATAGGTTTGATTATGTTATTTATTATTATTTTGAAAATTTTATTATTATAATTTAATATTATTTTATTTAAAAATACAATTTTGTACTTAAAAAAAAAATACTATTTTATACTTTGACCTTTTATTTTTAAACCGTTAGAATAATCCCTATGCCTTAGACCAAGGTCTTTGGCAAAATTACCCTGAAAGTTCTAGTGGCTTATCTAGTATATATATATTAAGTAGATTATGTATGGAGATATGATTCTGTGAAGGAGTCAAACTCTTTTTGTCTGATTAAAAAAAAAGAAGAAGAGGTTCATTGATGTCACTTGTCCCTTATTTTTTATCTTTGTAAATTGAAGTTTTAGAAGCCCACTAACAATGTGATTAACACATATTATATTGAGATTATCGAGTATCGAATCTGAAGATATCTTTATTATTATACCAAATCATTACCAAATTATCAAATATTAATGTGTTAAAAAAAAAAAAAAAAACTTGAAATGAGGGAAGTTAAAACTTTACATATTTACATTTTATGATGGAATTGATGAATAATATATATCATGACTAGGTTGGATTTCCAATCACTATAGAAGAGTTTTTAAGATTAAGAAACTCTTTAGGTTCATTTTTAAAGGTTAACTCTAAATAAAATCATACAAAGTAAAAAATTTTGTGAAATCGTCAAGAACTAATGCAAATGTTAGAACAAGAGTGATATTGTTAATATTTTAATGTAGAATTCTCCTTTTACAAATATTAAAATTATCTTTTTGTTTTAAATGAAATTATATATACACAGTAAAACCCCAATAAGTAATATGCGATAAATTAATGATCACGATAAAATACTATTTTTCATCGGTTCCTAACTTAGATCGATGGGCTAAATTAATAAATTTGATGAATTTATAAGATAATACATGATAATGAAATCCTTAAAGATTTCTATATATCCAACTAATAACATCAATTATTAACTTGTTAACATTAAATATATATTACATAGACGAAGAGGTCCAAAAATTCGAAGTCGAGGTATTGTCTGCTTTTTTTTTTTTTTTTTTTTTTTGAAGTTGAACTCAAGGTGGATCGCACCTTTGATTTTTCATAATGTGCTAAGAAGTTCTGGTGCAGTTTTCTGCATTGTAACAAGAAATTATTTGATTTAATGTTCATAAGCAAATTAATTAGAAGTATGTACATTGGATCTATGTTAATAATTAAGCACATTCATGATTTTGTTAAGTTATTAAAAAAAAGTACATGGAATCTTAGTTATTTAAATAAGTATTAAATTACTGGTTTGATTAAATAAGAAAACTAAAAAAACAAGAGATATTTGATGAATTAATAAATTGTAAATAAATCAAGTAACCGATAAATTAATAATTTGTTTAATTAATAGATTTCTTTGTCCCAAAACTATTAATTGTAGGGTTCTAGTGTGTGTGGATATACAAAAGATTACACCATCTACTTTAAACCGAAAAAATAGCCATATTGAGTGAGAAAAAAAAATGGTCAAGTTTATAGAGCTTCGTATTTTTATACCCTGTTGAACCAAATTTTAATTGTTTTTTTCAAAATGGCAAAATGATTTTAATTTTAAATAAAAAAAAAAAGGAAAGAAAGTCGATATCATCTTATTATGTCGTCGTCTTCTTAAATGTTGTCGTTTTTATGCTCTCATCCGTTTCATAAATCATTGTCGTTTTAATGTTCGTATTTATCATTTTCAAGGCATACCTTTTACGTCCACTAGTGTAGCCACCTGCGAAGCACTTGTGAGATTTATGAAATATATATATATATATATATATATATATTGTATGTCAATTTTAAAAGTACCATTCTGATATGCTATATATGTTGCAATTATCCTCGGATTATAATCATTTAGAAATGAATATTTTTGGGTAATTCAAAACAATTCATGAGTATCTATCTATTCTTGGCCAGAATATTAAATGAAAAAGGCAAAAAAAAAAAAAAAAAAAAAAAAGCAACCTGCATTGCTTGTGCTATTTTTTTAATAAAATAACATTAAGGTGAAAAAAAATGAAATTAAAAAAAAATATAATCAACTTAACATTTAAATTTGTTGATTATATCCTACAATATTTTGACTTTCAAATATATTCTCGTATTTTGAATTTAAAATACCAAATAAAACACCAGTCAGTTGCAGTATTATTTAGTTTATAGACTCATACTTAAAAAAGTGATATAAAAATACATAGAAAAATATTAAAGAAGAGTTAAGAAAAATAGTTTCAGTATTTAATCTCACTCTTTTTATTTATTTATTATTATTTTTTTTTTTTTTTTGGTGATAAACACGTATCCATCTCACTCAACATTTTTGCTCAAATAGCATTACAAACAAATGAGACATTTGCTTTGATCCACCATCCTCGTATGCCAAAGAATAGATAGAGTTTTTTATTTATTTATTATATTTAATCAAATAGAGTATTGGACATTTTGAATTTTCTTTTTGATGAATATACAATTATTTTTCTAATATTTCAAAACCTCTTGCTTACTTCTTTTAAGTTTTTTTTTTTTTTTTTAAATGCTATTCAACGTAACTTCCGAATATACTTTCGTATGATTGTTTTTGTGAAATTAGTACAATGACGGGGCACATGACTACCTCCATTAAATTCAAAATCTGTCATCAAATTTTGAGTTTATAAACGAAACTACCAAAAAAAAAAGTTAAAAAACTAAAATTTTCTAAAAAAGTTTAAGGATCAAATGTCACTTTAAAAATTAAAAAAAAAAAAAGTTAGAGATTGATAGCGCCGAAAATCCTGATAAAAAAGAACAAAGAAGACGGGCTTTGATGCTTTTCTTAACTTATTTGTTTTGCTTGACCTCTAACTATCTGTTTTTATTATTTTCATTTTTATTTGAATAAGCTGGACCTTTAACTTATCTGTTACTCTCTGTTGAATGTTATTGCTTTCAGTATTTTACCATGTTTTTTGAAGAAATACTCGAACTATATTATTGAAGAGAAAGGTAAAGAGTATATTTTAAAAGAATAACAATAAATTATAACATAAAATCTTAAATATAATATAAATAACATAATCAATTTATAATCACATAAGATAAAATAGGGTGGAATCTATGATACCTCTATTTTACTTTTCTCACTCACTTTTAAAACCACTTATGATATTAAATTTTAGAATTAAAAAATACTTATTCCACCCCTAATTTTCCAAAAAGCCCTTATAACTAAATTATTTATTTTTTTCTTTCTCCTCAAATTAAAGTCTAAATTTCTATACAATTTTTTTCTTACTTTTTTTTAATTTATATTTGTTGTGTATTTTTAATTTATTTCGATGATAACTTTTTTTAAGAGACGTTTCTTTATTTGTTTGTTAGTATTCCTATGTTCAATAGTTTTTATAGTTCCATGTTCTAACTACTTTTTGTTTTCTAAGAAATAACAAGCAAATAGAAACACGTAGGCATGATGTTGATATATAATTAAATATATTGATTTGACTGACTACTCATTTTATAAATAATTGAATAAATTATTAGGAATTCATGCAAACTCTAAATTATGAACTTTTTTATATTATCTAATAAATTATTAACCATTTCATTACATTTTCAATCATGTTTGTGGAATACTCAATTTTATCAGTAAATTATCCTCAAGTTTTTGTCATCTCAAAAAGAAGTGTACCAAAAAATAGTTCACATATTTTTATCTCAACATATAAATTGATGAAGATTTTTTTTATTGGATATCTAAACAGAAAAAAAAAATAAAAATAAAAAAGAAATCTCGTGAGAAAAAAAATTAAAAAATCAAAATAAAACAAAACATATTAAAAAAAAAAAAAAAAACTCTGCAGAGGTTTACATTTAGTATGTGGAGAAAGAAAAAAGACAAATAACTTAGTTATAAGAGCTTTTGGGGAAAACTAAGGATAGAACAAGTAATTTTTTAATTTTAAAATTAATTTGTTGATGATTTTAGAAAATGGGTGGGAAAAACAAAATTGAGGGTGTCAATAGACCCACCCTACAAAATAACCTCTCATCGTTCATCTTCTCTCTCTAACATGAAATTGTACATATAAATTTATTGTTAAAAATTGATCGTAAATTCAAATTAAAAAAAATCCAAAGAAATCTTAGTATTAAGAGATATATACTATAATTTCTCATTTTTTTAAAAAACATACTATAAATTCAAAGGTACTTATAAAATATACTATTTACTAGAATTTCTCTTATTATTGTTGTTTCTATGACACAGTGTGCAAAAAGGTAGTTGGGCAAAGTTTTTTTTTTTTGGTTGAAAATCAGAGGGGTTTGCTTTTATTTTATAATGGAATCAACAAACACAGCTATAGATATGCAACTGGGAGTTTCATCAACCCAAATAGCCAAATAACGAAAATTAAAAGTAAAATGGGACAACAAATGTGCCACATGATCAGCAGACATTCTAATATAAAAGAGGTTAAGACCATTAAAGAAGGCTAGTAGCTCACAAACATCATCTAACACACCGCCCATATCATCCAAGGAAGGAACACCTTAGACAGTCGTTATAACAATAAGGTCATCGCTTTCCACTTCATGGACCAGCAACACAAGATCGCAGACAAAAGTTGGGTAGAGTTATTTTATTTATACAAGAAAGGAAAAATAAATAATAAATAAATAAAAATAAAAAACACGTCCAACATCCAATTATTCGTCATACTCATTTTCTTTTTCTTTTTCTTTTTCTTTGTGTTGGAGCGATTGTCCTATAAACTTTTTGTTGTCTGGCTCAGAAAACAAGTAAACATCATGGATCTTGTCCCGCCAATGCTACATATCTTTACTCGTCTATAAGTTTTTGCTTGTTAGGAAATAAATGACAGGTCGTTATTTCTTTAGAAGTTTGCCGGAAAAAGAAAATAAAATTCTGCAATTTTATCTTCTTCTTTTTTAGGACTAAAAAGTTAGGGTAAATTGTGATAGAGTCTCATTTATATATCCTAGTGATAGAGCTCATTTTAAAACTATTATGATATAATCGAACGACTAAGATGTTGTTTGTACATGATAACTATCATGCACATTACCTCATAATATTATAGTCTAATTAATAAATTAAACAAAAAAAAAAAACATATTTGGCAGATGAACGGCTTTGGGGGGGAAGCTCTTCACCGATGGCTTGACGTCTGCAGGGTGGGGGCTTGTCGTCGTCGGGGGCATCACAGGGTCGTAGCCTGGGATCGTCGGGCTCACGGGTGGGTCTATCACTTGGGGTCACGGCCTTGGGAGGGGAAGGCCTCGTCATTGCAAGCAGGGGGAGGGGATGCAGATCTGGTTTGAGGGAGGGGGGGAGCCTTTGTCGGCATCAGTGGGGGGACTGGCTCGTCGCTAGAGTCAGGAATGAGGGCACAAATCTAGTTCACCGGGTGGGGGTTGGGTTCGTTGGCATCGGCGGGGGGCGCAGATCTGGTTGGGAGAGGGAGGGGATCTTCATCGACGTCGGGGGAGGGGGGGAAGGCGCTTGTCACCCACATCGGGGGAAGGGAAGGGCTCTTCATCGGAGTCGTGGAGGGGGGTGCTCATCGCCGGTGTGAGGGGGTCCGCCGGTGGACGATTGCAGGCCAATTTTTTTTTTTTTAGTTTCTTTGAATTTTTTTTTAAATTTCTTTTTTTTATTTTTTTTTATCTTTTAGTATAAAATTCTATGAGGTAATATGCATTATAATTATCATGCACAAATAACATCTCAGCCGTTCGATTACATCATATCGGTTTAAAATGAGCTCTATCGATATGATATAAAAATGAAACTCTAGCACAGACTTATCCAAAAAGTTATAATTAAAAGAGTAAATTACTCAAATAACCATATTTTTTACTCATCATTTAACCAACATGAAACAAAATCTCCAATCTTGATCAATATGACATAAATTTTAGTCAACTTTAGTTTAATTTTGTGTCAATTGATCTAGTGTTAATTTTTTTGTGTCATATTTGTGCAATGGTCTTCGAATTTGTGTCATTCATGTGTTTTTTCCAGAGTAAAAACTTTGGTTATGATACATAAACTTTAGACCATATCCAATACCTTGGTTTATGCCAATGCCAAATTTATATTATCAAAAAGTGTGAAAGATAATGTTAAAAGGTTTACAAATGGTAAATTTTTACATTTGAATAATAAAGTGTTCTCAATGGAGTGTTATATTTGATACCAAATTTGTTATATATTAAATTTTGTGAAAAATTTGTCACAGTGTATGGCTAACGTTAAATTTAATATTTGATTCCTATTGGTTATTGGCTTGACTTTTGTTATGTAATTATAACAATTTTTTTCATTTTTTCTATATCTAAACACAAAATGTTCAGTTTACAAGTTCTAAAGCACAATAATAATGAAAAAAAATAGAAATATCATTATGCATTCAAACATAAAGTAGAATAATGTTATTTCTCACACTTTTTTGTCACAAACATAGCATTGACATAGATAATGCATTAGAGATGAATACTTGAGGGTCCAATGCATATGCTATTTGTAATGCTATTTTTACTTTTTAATCATCATTATTGTACTTTAAAACTTGTAAAAGTGAATATTTAGTATTTAGATAAATAAAGAATTAAAATATTGTAATAATTACATATAAAAGTCAAGCCAACAACTAATAAGAATCATATATTAAATTTGACATTAGTTATATATTATGATAAATTTGTCACAAAATTTAGTATATGACAAGTTTGATATTCAATATAGCATTCTATTAGAGAGCACTTGATTTTATCTAAATGCTAAAATTTACTATTGATACAACCTTTTAATATTGTATGAAAGAGGATCTTACCTGCCAATTATTTTGAAAAACCACAAGTAGTTTATCTTTAAATTTTTGCTTGGTTTATAAAGAGTAAATGACATTTCTGCCCGTGAAAATATGTTATCATTTACGTTGAAATGAACAAGCCATAAAATTTAACGTGCATGGAAACAAATTAAAAACTTCAATTAATATTTATACGAAAGTTTCGGTTTTTGGCATTACCGACATCAATAGAGGGGTGTAGTATCTTTCTGCATCATATCTAAAAACTTGAATTGAAATATTCATTAATATCAATGTTTTTACAGAAAAATCAATTTCAATGAAAAAGCATGGCATAAAATGGCAAAATTTCGCAAAAAATTTATGGAAATTTCCATAAGGTATTGGTAAAATATGGATAAAATTTTGGTGCTATTTTTTCAAAAAAATATTTTTTAAATGTAGTATTCAATTTTTTCTTATAATTTTATATGCTTTCATAACATAGCAAAAGACAAATTAGTTACTCATGAATTGAAAATGAACAGTTCCACCTTCTAAATGCTACTTTCGGTAGTATTATTTGCTTCACCTATTATGAAACTATAGATGTAAGGTGCACGTACTAGATTAAATGGACCAAACATATTATTATCCAACTAATTTGTACTGTTTAAAAGACCTTAATATCCATATTTTTGCATTGGCTCCTTCGCAATTTCAATAAAATTATTTTCTAATTATTGTACTTAACTCTTAAATATATACTTATAATTTATTATACTATAATAACGTCTTATTCATCTTGTACTTGGTATTTTGGTTCAAATTTTCTTCTAGTTTTGTGTATTACTAATTATTTAGAGTTCCTAAAAGTTTGATTTAAAAATTCGATGAACTAAGATAAATTTTTGTATTTTACATGTTATATTTTCACTTATATCCAAATTTCATAAAAATTTAAGTACTAAACTTCCATGTCCATAGATATCAATATTTTCATCCTTGCATTAAAATGACAAGTTCGTGGGCTATTGCCTTATTTGTAAAATAATACGATCTCTAATGTAAAAGTTACTAACAATGTAGTATGAAAATGGCATGTATTATATATATTTTTTAACTTGGTGTGGGTGTATTCAAATTCTATATACTTTTAGGTGGAGTCAAATACAGTGACGAAGTCTGAAATTATTTTCAGGGGGACTAATTATAATAAAGATTTAAATATAATCTAAGCCATTATTTTTTTTATGAGAAAATATCTCGATAAGATTATTTTTGATATAATTGTTACTATCAATGCTATATTTGGCACAAAAGTAAAAAAATAGTGTATTTGATGATGCTTTAAGTGTTTAGGATGGGGGGCAAAAAAAAAAAAAAAAAAAAAAAGAAAAAGTTGAGTGGGGGCTTAAAGGGGCTATTTATGAATTTATACATAAATATATAAGTTAAAAAGGAAAAAAGAAAAAGTTTAGAGGAGGGGGATTGAGCCCCTGGAGCCTCTTTAGCTACGTTCCTAATCATAAATGATATTACCGGTAGACTACATGTATGCAACCATAATAGAACTTCATTATTATTAAGCTACAAAAGTAAAATTTCAACATTCTAATAATTTAAAACTGACAATGTATTAATTAAAAAAACTAAGATATCAATTAATAACAATCAAATTTTAACATTTGTTATAGTTGGTGGCTATTATATAAAGAGTGACTTTGACATTTAACATTTAAAACAGCATTATAGTAAAAGAGTGATTTTCTTATTCAAGTATAAAAATATGAATTTTTCATTGCATGTAAGCGACGAGTAGCCCTAATAAAGTAATAATAATACGACAATGTAAATGTGAACGTAAAAGGACATCTGTGTCCTTTAAAACGACGAAAAAGGTAAATCATAACCGATATTTCATTTTAAAGTAAACAACAATTGACTTATAAAAAAAATAATAAAAAAAAAAAGAATTTTAAGAGCTTTTAATTACAAGCGAGTGCAACAAGCACTATTTAATTTTTTTTTTTTTTTTTAATTTTTGGAGTGGCTAGCACTAGTATTTCAATTTCAATAAGTCGAACTTCTATGGAAACGTGCAAGATGCTTTTTGGCCATTATTCGGTCCCCAATTCTCTCGATTTGGCATTTGTATTACTACAATTCTATAATTATTTACCTATTTTTTATATTTTTTATATTTTTAAATTTTTAAATAATTATTACCTCTAGTTTGGAGAAATGGGAGATCTTTACTCCATGTACACAGTTCCACGTGGGAAATTGAACCCCCTTAAGAGGTCTATTCTTTTTACTCTTCCCAAACTACCCTTCTTAATTAGGTCTAGGCCTATAAGATCGTGCTACGTAAGCCAGGCAAAGTTGGGCATCTCACCACAAAAAATGGTCACCAACATTACCGAGAAGGTATTTACCCAAGAACATTGTTTCATATTTTTCTTTCATTGGGAATTGATGATAATTTTATTTTATTTTTATTATTTGTTTGTTTATTTTACCGAAAGTGAAGCTTTACCCAACTTTTTGTAATTTAGGCCAAATGACACTCAAAGGTACCCTCTCTCAACAAACACCCCCCCACCTGAGCGTGGTGTGGCATTGGGGCTTGAGGAACAACTACTTGGATTATCTCCAACTCAAATGCCAACATTTATTTTATATTTTATCACAACTAAATTATGAATATTTAACATATTTGATATTTTGTTTCATTATATATTTCAATCCATATCAATTCAAATGTTATATTTACTTTTTATTATAAATTTTAAGGTTCAAAGGGTCCAAAAATTACAGTATCATAATGATCCATCAATATATCAACTTTAAACAATTACAAACGACATTATTTGATTTGAATTTGACACCGTGTATAGTGTTAATGCTAAATTTAACGTTAAAATAGCTCTGTAATAGAGAATGTCTTTAAAAGAATTGATCAGAGAAGGTTTTTTTATGCCTAAATATCAACTAATACTCTAATAGCGATTATATACAATATTATTTGATGTTAAATAATCTGACACCAACGAAAAAAAAATTATTTTTATACCTAAATATCAACATGTAATATTAGAATTGTATTGGTTATGCTATTACTTGCATGGTATAAGCCATGAAACACTAAATAAGCTTTCTTCAAGTTATTAAAAAAGTCCATTTTAATGGTAGATAGATCTGACATTCCGTAACTCTCAAACTATATATACATAAAAAATAATAATAATAATAATGTTTACTTTGTTCAACGTAAATGCATTGTTATACCAAATCTCGAAGGCCATGCAAATTTTCCATTATTATTATTATTATTATATTTTTGGTGAAAAAATTGTTAATATTAATAATTATTATTATAATTTGTGCCTACTAAAAGCCATTGAAGTGGATATAGAAATGCTCACACACCACGCTCACCAAGTGCACACCATCCTATATAAATATATACATAATATATAGATATGTAATATGGTACGAACTGTAGCCCATTCCACAGACCAATTGTCTATAAACTTTCCCCAACTTCAATGCCCTCCAATCACACCTCCGTGATCTTGCCACGTCATCTTCACGGCATGTCGATTGTGGGTCCCCCCATGACGTGGCTGAATGTAGGCTCAAGTCCTTGCTTCTCATGTGTGTGAGCTCAGGTACTCTATAATATTACCCCTCTCATTATTCAACTCCACTAAATTAGCATACAAGCAATTGACATGGAAAGACACACATATTTTTATATCATCATTCTCCGAAACCGTAAGATTTAACTCATATACAATGCTGTAACATTACTTTTCAAGAAACTCTATCATATATACAATCTGATTTAAATCATACGTCTGTAATCACGACCTTATCATGTATAAGTTATATACATTCTATTATTAAAATTATTCTCCGTAGCTGTAAGATATATAGGTATAATAGTAGTTTCATGAAACTATATGGTTGATTTAAGTCGTACGATTTAGCAGTCATGACTCTATAGGTCATATATATAATACATGTTATATTTTATATAGGAGTAGAGGAGGTTATATACTGCAATTTATTTCTCTTATTCCTCTCAGTTTCCAGATTCTGCAGTAGTAGTAAACCTTTTTCCACTGGCAATGTTCCCTCTTCTCTTGACTTGCTTTATTCTTCTTAGAGTGATTTCTTATTTTCCTTTTTCCAATTCTCTCCATGAACAACAACTACTAGTGCAACCCCTTGTGGTTCCAAATGAGTGCAATGACAAATGTGGTGAACTCAAAATCCCATTCCCATTTCACTTGAACTCCTCTTGTGGCTCGATTTCGAACGCCTTTCGCCTCTCTTGCTTGAACTCCACTGCCCTTTATCTCATCCTTGGTTCCGAGAAGTACAGAGTGCTCGAATTCTACTCCGACGGTCTGCTTGTCGACTTTCCCGGTTTGCCTTCATGTCGCCAATACAACGACCTGAATTCCTTTGGCTTCGAGGGAAATGACCACTTTGGAGTGTCTGAGGACAACGTGATTGGCCTGTATGACTGCGAGGATTCTTCGTTGTGCAAGGCGGAGTGCGAAACGGTTGACTTGCCTGGCTGCGACGGCAGTGGGAGTAGTAGCTCCCCTGCTTGCTGCTATCCCTTGTCCGATCACAGCGTGTGGCGTTTCGGAGACAAGTTTTCGGTTTTCTCCAAGTTTGGCTGCAGGGGTTTCTCCAGTTGGGTTGTGCTTAGGACTACAAACTCGGGGAAGCGCGGGGTTAAGCTCGAATGGGCGGTTCCGAGGAATTCGTCCAAGAGTGTTTGTGCTAGCAATGCTTACATTGCTAATGCCACATCAATCAGAGGAGGAGTGAGGTGCTTGTGTCAAGAGGGTTTTGTTGGTGATGGATTTGCAAATGGCAATGGTTGCATAAAATGTGAGTATTTTTCTCAGGCCTTTTTTTATATTTTTTTTCTTAATCAAGTTTTGTCCAATTTCTTTTTTTGCCAAGATCAAAATAAGCATTTTCTCATACATGTTTTGTGGTTATGAATATGCTTTTCTAAGTTTTGACAATGTGTTTTTTTGCCACAAATTGGGCTGCAAAGTGCTTGCTTAATATTTTTAAGTCTGCAAGTTTCATATGTCCTAATAAAGTATAAAAAAACATTTTCTCTTCAAAAATATAGACATCTTGTTTAATTTTTCACATTCTTTGCATTCTTGGAAATGCGAAATCTCGCACTGGAATTAAACTTTATTGTAAACTGTTTCTGACAGCCTGCTTCAAGGACAGCAAAGAACAATACGGAAATGACTGCGAAAACAAAAACATAATGACAAGAAACTTGTTACCATAGGCGGTATGTATCATCAAAACAAACATATATCTAGTAAAATGTTTCCTTATTCGTCTCTGTCTGAGCAAGAATTTGTGATGACATCGTTATCTTACAGGAGTTCTTTCTTCGGCTTTCATCGTTGCCTCTTTCATTGCGCTATTTTACCTACTGAAACGGCCGATCAAGCCAGGCGAATTCGATGCTGAGCAGGCTAATTTTCACAGGGACATATCATTCCGGAAAGCTTGTAGGACTCGCCTGTTCACGTACCATGAGCTTGAGGAGGCCACAAAAGGGTTTGAAGAGGGCCGAAAACTTGTACAAGGCACCAACGGCGCAATGTATGCCGGGGTTCTTCAAGACGGATTGCACATTGCCGTCCACAAGATACAATGTGAGAATGAAAGAGACTTGATTCAAGTCCTGTCCCAAATTGAGATCTTGTCGTCTGTTTTGCACCGGAATTTGGCCCGACTTCTGGGATGCTGCATTGATTTGGCCTACATGCCACTAGTAGTCTATGAATATCCCGAAAATGGTACATTGGAAGAGCATTTGCACCAAAGAAGAGAACCGAAAACGGGTCTTGACTGGAACAAAAGGCTGAACATTATCGCCGAAACAGCAAACGTTTTAGCCTTCCTCCACTATGAAGTCTCTCCGCCCATATTCCACCGCGATCTCAAATCCGGTTCAATCTTTTTAGACAAGAACTTCTTGGTCAAGATTGCAGGGTTTGGGCTGCTAATCCCAAGCCCCTGGGATTCGCAGAAGAACCACGAAAGCACTCGTTTTCAGAAGAACGACGTATGCGACATGGGGATGGTGCTTCTAGAGATCATTGCAGGCTCAAATAGATTGGACTTGCAAACCCTAGCCTTACAGAAGATAAGGAGTGGAACAGTAGAGGAGATAGTGGATCCACTTCTGTACTATCACGAGCAACCGAGCTTTCGGCGAGAGCAGATGGAGATAGTTGCAGACCTTGCCATGAGATGCTTGTTGTTTGGTGGGGATGGCAAGCTTGGAATGGTTGATGTTGCCAGAGAATTGGCTCAGATTACAAAAGACAGTGTGGAAGGTGTTAGTAAGAGAGGGCCTGCTTTGGAGGAAACTTTCTCAAACTCAAGCCTTCTTCAGATGATTTCAATGTCTCCTGATTCCATATATCTGCCTTGAAAATGTGTTTCTCAAGGCAAAAATTCCCATTTTCCAGGCATTTGACGTTAAAATTTCCACTAAGCTTACTTGTGCGATTTTTTTTGTGTAATGTATATGATCAACTGAATTCAAATTTATGCCGTTTTCTTAAGGACTAAAAAAACAACTATTGTACTTGAATGTTATGAGAGGACCATTGCACTGGTAACTCTGTTTTTGTGTTTGTTACTTTTTCTCAAAGAGAAATTGTTCGGCTCATCTTTGTTCGGTGGAATTGGCCTTTTCAATCCAAAAAACTAGTTCAAGTGGTGAGATTTTTCCTCACACAAATAAACTGATTACCATCTTCTTTTATAACTGATGTGGGATTGCCTCGTGAAATTACCTCAACAATCTCCCTCATCATACATTGGGCTCTCAGTCGGACAATCATTGACTCGTTTCTCCTCTATTGGGCTTAGACTTGTATGCTAACTTGGCTCTAATAGTAGTGTTGGGTGGCACTGGAACTTCTCAATCCCAAAAGCTAGCTGTTGAGAAATGTCACATAATCAAATACCACACACACCAATCTTGAAGACAGAAGTTTTACTGAGTACCAATTGAGAATTACACCATCTGAGATCAATAATCAAAACACCCCCAAGAAACCCAATTCACGGTTTCTCTCTCTAGTGGTTTCCAATTCTCTCTAACCCTAGAGTTTCTCTCTCTACAAATAATCTCTCATCTATTTCAAACACAGAAAATAAGACTGGACCTATTTATACATCAGACAGTTACAAGTCGTAACAGCAACCATAAAAGAAATTAAACAAATCCTAATTAATTCCATCACAACCTCTGTTTCTATCTTCCCTTACCCACTGTCTAAATAATACTTCATTTATGCGCCGTCTATATATTGGTCTACTGATGCTATGTTATCAGCTCAACAATATTACCAGATCCACTGGAAATTTCTTTGCATCTGTCTCAACTCTCGACACTAACTCAAGAGATGATGTTTTCTCTCATATTTATAAACTGACCACGTACCCTTTCATCGTGGGATTATCTCAATGGTAATTTCGTCTACTTATCATGAGCTTTTTTTTTTTTTTTTTTTTTTTTTTTTTTTTTTTTTTTTGAGAAAACAAATGGGCAATTTTGAAAAAGCAAGTGCACATGGTGGGAACCTGCAATATCTAACTTATAGCCGAGGAAAGTTATTAAAAAAAAAAAAAAAAAAAAAAGAGAGATATGCAAAGCAAAACGAATATTCTCCTACACCATGAGTTCGTATTGCAGATTAGACTATATTCGTTGGATTTTACTTGGTCATGACAAATGCCCTGTCCCTTGTTCCTTGGTAGACCTTGACCTTTTATTTATTTATTTATTTATGAGTTTCTATTTATTTATTTATTTATTTTTCATTAACAACAATGTAGGATGTTCAAACTTGCCAGAGGCAACGGAGTCTAGTTTCAGGCTTTCAGCCTTTTCTTGAGAATTTCAGGGAGGAACTGAATAGTAAGACAGCCTATTATTAGCCAACACAACAACAAAGTGAAATTACACCACCTGGCATGTTTATATGTGTGAAATCGAAAAATATGCTATTTTTAAAAAATCATTTAAAAATAACATAATTACAATAATTCTCAGGTTTTTTTTACTACATCGATAATGACTATTATATTAATTCGATTTTTTACACTGTTTGTGAATTATATATATAAATATTTCAATTCCAGCGGTTAGATTTTCCTTTATACCTAAAGAGTCCCTAACTTCCTAACTTTCATTAGTTCAGAACAATTTTATTTTTAATTTAATATTAAAAACAAGCTACACGCTTCGAAATGATATTATGTTTTTTGATTGTGTGAGCATCCTATTATGAGGATAATTGATTTCAAATATCAAAATTTAAATCGGAATCAGACAACACTAACAAAGTGGATGTAATAAATCTTCTAGTAAATCTTTTTTTTCTCTTGTAGTTTTGTATTATGAATAAAAAATTTATTGATTAAGAATAAAAAAATTGTGTCATTTCAGTTAATAAATGAAAAAAATATGATTATTTAGATAAATTTTTCTCTTTTTTTTTTTTTTTCTCTTGAAGCACTAAATGGAAATGAAAGAAAATGTGAGGAAGATGAGATATTTTGGTTTTTGTTCATGTAGTTTTGTATTATGAAATGAAAGAAAAAAAAAAAAAAAAGTTATATAATTATTATTTTACTTTAAAAGGAAGTACAAATTTTTTTTTTAATAGTTATAAGGTGGATTTTAGTTTTCTTCCACTTTTGGAGAGAATTAAAATTGGACTTTACTACAATCTTTTTCCCTCCTTTTTTTTTTCTTTTCCTTTTTACCAATAACCAACTCCATCAATTTCCCTTCAGTTTCCCCATCCCTCTTCTTTCCTTCATCTTTTTCACCTTACCAATATAACATAAGATCCGGATGAAACTTGAAATTTCCACTCAAGTTGAATTTTAATTAATTTTTCTCTTTTTTTTTTTCAAAGTAAAACTAATTTTATTATTTATGTCTCTAAATCTCTCTAAAAAACTCTTTAAAAATCAATGACTTTCATATTTTAAATTAAAATGAGATATTTTTCTTTCTCTAAAATTATATAAAATAAAAAAAAATAAAACACGATTTATATTATTATTATTTTAAATATATTTTAAGTTTTATATTTTTTTATAATTAATTTTTAATTAAACACACAACTTTAAATATTGATTTATTTTCATTTAAAACATTTTCAAAACTACGATAGGAGTATATGCTTGGAACTCCCCGCAAGCATCCATTAGAAAATAACGAAGGTTGAGGTTAGGCGGGACAAGTGGGCACGACAGCTTTTTTTCTCTCCCGAAGAATTAAAAAATAAAAAATAAAAACTGACCAATTCACCGCAACTCTCTCTTCCCTAACCCTTGTTTTGTTTTTTGTCCTATAAAAACTCGGTTTACTTTAGCGTACTCATCTCTAATATTCTGACCTTTTCAGTTACCTTTTTCTTCTATCAATCTTTTTCTTAAGGTACGTTTTGCTTTGCTCTGATCTTGTTTTTGTTGGATGAACAACGTTAAAGTTTTTCTCATTTTTGTTGTTATAGTGTTTTTTTAGATCGTGTTGTGCGGTTTTTTAGATGCAAATCTTGTGGATTAAGGTGCTGTTTTTCTGGGATTTTGGGATTAATTAAAAAAATTCTCAATTGGATTATCTGGGGAATCTGATTTTTGATTGTTAAGCCATTTCTTAGCAGACCCATTTGCGAGATGAACATGGAAGGTTGAATTGATTATCGTTCCGTGAAAATTGGAGCTTTAAATGGAGTTACCAAACTTATTAAAGGGTTAAAGAAAGGGAAATTAATAATAAAAGATGAAGATTTTTGACCCGCCCAGGAGTTTTACACGAAAGAAGTGTATATCTGTAGTTTAGGTTACACTAGAAAGTAATATCATATCGGGGCTGCAAGCATAACCTAATGGTAATTGCACATCTTACTCCGCTTATTAAGTGTTTCTGGTGTCACAAGACCAACAAGTATGTATTGCTTTTTTTTTTTTTTTTTTTTTTTTTTTTTAAACTTGGGGTGGAGCATTCGATCTCTGCACCTTTTGATGGAGTTAGGTGTGTAACTACCGCTAGGCTATGCTTACAACCACATTTATGGGGGGTTCATTTTTGTAACCCATTAATGATTCATCTGAAATCTTCCTAAAAAAATTAATAAATAAAAGATCTGATACACATCTTCTGAACATGATCTGGTTTTTTGGTAATCCCAGATCCTGGCTTGTTTTTCTCAAGCGTTTTGAATATGACAGTCTTAATTAGGCGAACCATTTGGTTATTTGAATCTTGCTTTAACTGAGAAAAAGAGTTCTGATCTGTTTTGTTTATAGCACACTTTGTTTGTTCCTGTCCTGTATTTGATATCGTTTCTGTGGATTTTACTTATAGATGAGTTCGGAAGAAGCCAATCAGGAAAAGCAACCGGTGGTGCAACCACCCCCACGTCAAGTTCCTCGTTTGAATGAAAGGATTCTTTCATCTTTGTCCAGACGATCGGTTGCTGCACATCCTTGGCATGATCTCGAGATTGGTATAACATGTTTCCGTATCGCGTATCCTATGCATTCCGTATCGCGTATCCTATGCATACTCTCTGGAACTCTAAGACAAAGAACTAATCATGTTTCAACTTCTTTTATTTTTTTTACATCCTGCAGGGCCTGCAGCTCCAAATATTTTTAACTGTGTATGGACTCTCTCTAATCTAAACAAGCGAATCAATATGCATACTCTAGAACCAAACCTTGTCCATACAGGAACGCACGAAACGATGCCTTCATTTCAGTAACTTATATTTATCCCGTGTTAGTTCTGGAATGGGTGTAACTCGATAAATTATTATGATAAAACAGTGGAACTAATACATTTTTATGAGCAATATGAAACTAGAAAGAAACCAAACGCAAATAACTTGCAGAAATATTCCTGCTCAATGTTTTGTGTTCCACCAAACCAAATCAAGAACATTCCCAGCTGCTAGTTTTATTTTTAGTTCTTCTCTGCTCTTCCATTGTTCGTCTTGGCACCAATATTTATCGAAGTAGACTCGACCAGAAGTTTTGAGTTTAGCAGTAGAATACAAATGCTTGATGGACTTTTGTTGCAATGTTATAGGTGGTTAAAATAACCGGCTTTTTATTGCAATGGTACAGGTGGTTGAAATAACCAAGGGAAGTAAGGTCAAATACGAGCTCGACAAGAAAACAGGACTGATTAAGGTATGAAAAAATAGCAGTCTTTATGATATATTCTTGAATTTTAATGTATACACTTTAAGCTATATATTTGACTCCCTTTTCACTACTAAATATTAATCTTCATGTGGCAATAAAATTTCAGGTTGATCGAATTTTGTATTCGTCGGTAGTCTATCCTCATAATTATGGTTTCATTCCTCGCACATTGTGTGAAGACAACGATCCACTGGATGTTTTGATCCTCATGCAGGTCAGTCATTGTTACAAAATTCTCATACATCTCTGATAGTTTACCAATTTCTTCAAACAGTGGGTAGGGAATCTACTGTTTAATGCGTTTAGCTTCCAATATCGGTAACAAATTTCTGAGCAATGCGATTTAGCTCCACTGGTGTCGGACAACACAGCTTTATAACAAAGACATACCTTTACCAGAATATGTATTTGCAACAGTGCATCACATTATGTTATCCTACCAATCCAATTACTGCATTCTTAAAGCTTAACAATGAGCATCGATAAATACTTACTAAACTCCTTGCTTCGAGTAGGAACCAGTTCTTCCTGGTTGTTTTCTGCGAGCCAAGGCCATAGGACTAATGCCCATGATTGACCAGGTACCTTTTTTTATATATGTTTTTTAAAAGCCAAGTAACAAATTGAACTTTATCATCTTTTTCCATCTTATTTTTAATAATTTCTTTGTGTTCTTTCAGGGAGAAAAAGATGATAAGATCATTGCTGTCTGCGCTGATGATCCCGAGTACAAGCACTACACTGACATCAAAGAGCTTGCTCCTCATCGCCTTTCGGAGATCCGCCGCTTCTTTGAAGACTGTATCCTTCTGAATTTCACCTTACAAAACTCCAATTTCCACTTTGCATTCAAGAACATCAATTGTGTTTTGTTTACATTATAAAGCTTTGTGACTGCTTAACGTCTTGCGCAGATAAGAAAAATGAAAACAAAGAGGTTGCAGTTAACGACTTTTTACCGTCCTCCACTGCTGCTGAAGCCATCCAGTACTCAATGTAAGTCAATTATAAGCAGAAGGAAAAATATGAAACAAAATAAATAAATAAATAAATAAATAGAGTTGCAAAAAGAGTTGTCTAACAAGTAATATATTATAGCATGTTTGGATCACTGTTTTGATACTGCTTTTGGGCACTATTTAAAATTTACCTTCTGTGTTTTCTCTAGGAAAATTTGCATTTATTATTCAAATTTACTTTTCAAACCTATGATCCAAACAAGGGCTGAGAATCATTATTGATTATTATGAGTTAATTTGTTGCAGGGACCTTTATGCCGAGTACATTATGCATACTCTGAGGCGGTAGATGCAAAGACCAACTTCTGTTGGATCTGAATAAGTCGTTTAATCGACGATGTGGAAGATGTTATGGTGAAACACTTTTTTGAGTTTTGATTTCATTTTGGCAATTGGGATGGCTGGGGAATCCTTTGATTGGTTTATCAACCAAAGAAGAAAGAGTTTGCTAGTGAAAGGTTTCTTTCTTTCTATTATATATGCTTAAAGATTGGAATTTTGCTTCTATGCAGTTCACAATCCTTGAAACAACAATAATTTTTATTAGAAATTTATATAATGAAGATCCCCATGTTCTCATTTCAATTTCAGCTAGCTAAATTTGATTCCTTTTTGTTTATTTATTTTATTTTTTCTGTTTGTTCAAACAATAATTTGATCCTTGCAATATTGTCAGATTCCAGAGAGGAGACTGTGGATTACATTTTAAGAAGTATCTTAACAAATAATTTCTTTTCCTGCTTCAATTATTGAATTTTCAGGAGGAACTAAACATTCTATGAGAACCGTGCTTATTTATTATAGTAGTGAATTATTTACCTAACAAATTTTGCTAATGCAATTATTTTTAAAATCTACTAATTACTTCTTTTTATTTTATAAAAAAGTTATTTACTACAATTTCCGAAGAAAGAACTCGGTATCGTATCACAGGCTGTCATTTAGAACGGGGCACTCAGTGCTGGTAAGGGGAGAAAGATAGATACAAATAATGCCTAAATAGAGTTCCAGCAAATAATAATAATAATAATAATGATAATAATAATTATTAATAATAATAAATAATGCCAATTGGAGATTGTAGGACGTAAATAACGTTTACGAATCTTGTAAGAGCTAAAAAAGTTCCACACAGGAACCTTTCCTTGGGGGCTAAAATACAACCTCAAGGCAATACAACAGGACGCCAGTTTTATCATTCCAAACGAACAACTTTTTATTATTTCACGGTTTTAATGAGGCCATTTCGCTGTATTATCGCGATAACGCAATGGCGACACGTCCGAGTGTAAAAGTAGGGACGTGAACACCGGAACTCGTGGTTTCCATCACGAGTACAACTTATTCAAAAGGTCCAAGAGAAGCACTGCTGCAGAGTCCTTGGCCTTCTTGACGCTTGGCATCGGTTCTCCTACACATTCGTCAGTCCACCCCTTGTCTGTCGTATTCACTCGCACAGCAAAGTAAACCTTTTCGCATGTGCCGGGCCACCCTCGTTCACACACCTAAAAAAAAAAAAAAATCAAGCTTCCTAAAGTACAAACCAATCATGAACAATATCGGTCAACATATAAGATGTGTTGAACGGTTTTCTCACCGGTAGAATGGCATGGGCCAATTTCTACGCAAGCATATATCATTCAAGGTTTGTCGAGTAAATGTTTGGGGCCCGTTCTTCTTCTTCTTCCCATTCTCCTCGTCCTCTTTCTCCTTTGCTTCGGCCGTTTCCTTCTCTTTTAAAGCGGCAAGAGCATTCCTGGCTGCTAGTTTCTGCGCCATCTTCTTTTGTGGATTCTGAGCGATGCTCACTTGGACACCATCAATGAAGACTTCAACGGTAGCTACGTTGCCATTTCGAGTGGCTTTGTATTCCAAACCTTCTGCTTGTTGCTGGCATCTTTCTTGAAGCTCACGCACAGGGTGCATTGGGAGCGTCTCTGGAGTCACCATTGGATGCAATAGAGGTTCAAACACCTAAGAAAATGAAGGTTGCGACGTCAGAAATAAATTCTGTAACCTATCATGAACCAAAGAAAATTTTGGGGTGTGGTCAAGGGGAAAAATTCGAGAAAACCGACCTTCCATACTACTGCAGTATCACGTCCACTATCAAGAAAAATAGCACCAGCAATGGACTCAACAATATCACCAAGAACTTTTGGAGCTTTGCAGTCTCCCAAACCAAAGGAGTTGAAAGCTGGCTTCGACAATTCAGATTGAACTTCCTTGACAAAATCCCGAATCTGTAAACAGTCAAAAGTTAGTCAGTCTGCAAATTTAACATAATGATGATAGGCCACCACTAGCCCCCTTTCCGGTATAAAAAACTTAATCAGTGATGAGAAAATAGAAAAACCTGCTTTTCAAGGGCACTTGAACCATGGCGAAGGTGCAAATGGAGATTATGTCTTACGGCTACACGAGCAAAATTTTCATTATTTACAGCAGCAGCTCGCAGGTCAGTCAATCGGCCTGGGGGCAGATTCGTGTATGAGAAGAACAAGTGCTTGGTGATGAGATGATCTAGGACTGCATCACCAACGAATTCCAAACGCTGATAGCAGGATACTCCAGAAGATGGTCGGGAAGCATGAGTAATGGCTTCTACCAATAGAACCCGGTCTTTAAATCCAATGTTCAAAGCCCCCTCCAAGGCATCAAAGTCGACACTCCTATGTACGCTATCTGGAACGTTGGATGGCCTTCTTGTGCACTCTATCTCGTCAGGATCAAACTCTACCACAATCCCAATCCATTTCATTAGGTGGTTAGCAGCGTTCTTCCCACCTTCTACATAATAGACCCCGATAAGTGCTTCCACAACATCTGCAAGAGTCTTGCTAGACAGAACTCTGTAAGAACTAGAGTCGCTCTCAAGCTCACCATCCTCCATTTCATCATCTTCATATCCATCACAAGGTTGATCCTTTTCCTGCTGATTCTCAGCAACCGATCTCCCCTGATCAAATAAGGATGAATCTCCATCTTTGGTATCCTCATCAAAGACGGGCAACACACCAGGAGCAGCCCATCGGGATGGGGCAAAGCTATCTGCTTGGATATACGATTGAAGTCCTTTGCCGAGCGCATACTGATATAAAATCATGTTACTCACCATTTGCTGCCTCATCCTAGTAAGCTGACCCTCGTGTTTTTGGGGATATTTAAGAAAAAGAAATCTACTAACAACCCATTTCAGGTAAGCATCACCAAGAAGCTCTGCCCTTTCATAACAAAATGTCTCCTGACAGGAAGCAGCTGTCAAGGCTTCCAAGATCTGTAGATAAAAGGGGAATCATCCGTCAATGGGATGGTTGATATCTAATAAAATTAACTTTTAAGTCAACAAAGCACCTTTGATGCGGGGACAGGATGGTTTATAATATGCTTAAGCTGAATAGCAAGAAGCATGCTTTCAACTCTCCTCATTATCGAGGGTAGTCTCTGAGCTCCACGAACAAGTGAACCAGACAGCGGGTGTACTAAACACAGCTCAGGAGGGAGGAAAACAAAGTATGTTTTGTCTACACTCTCATCAGAGTCACCTACACAAAAAACAAAATTGGTCCATTTGCTCAATAAATCACAAGAACGTGAAGCAAACTCAGGTGAAAGGAAGAAATGGCGAAAGCATACCTTCTGCGTGTTCAAATCGAGGAGACAGAAGGTTCTTACAATAGGAGACACCACGTCCTCTTATAAGAGGTTGTTGCTTATACGTCAACTCAACTCCATACCTATAGAAAAGAGGACCCGAAAGCCAAATGCACCCCTTTTGCTGTGCAAGAAGAAAGAAAGAGCTTATCAAATCCGCAAGGATCACAACTATTGGCACTAGAAATGCATGGTACAGCATACAGTATATCCACGCATTTCACTTGACAATAGTAGAGATTTAATGTATTCCTTGACAGACTAAGGTAAGCCATTTCTTTTCTTCAGGCACAACATCTAGGTGCCTTGTGGCTACCCAGGCCCATAGATTAGAATCACATAATTTCTAGGCTTGGAAAAGCGGGGATATACAATAGTAAGGCAAGACAAAAAAAAAAAAAGACCAAATATTTCGACGATGCATACATACTTTTGTTTGTAATAATCAGCATATGAGCTGTACTCCAGTGGGCCAAGATAGCCTTCTTTCCTCGGAAAAGAGTTCTCTGCGGTCATACCATAGCATATTGAATCCACATAAAACCTCTTCCCAGAGTGAGCAGCTGTTACGATTCTCCCTACCAAGTCTTCTGCACTGGCTGAAGAATCAGCCATTATAAGTTTGGCCTTGGGGAAAATCTACATGCTTCTGCACTTCAAGTGCACCCCGACTAGGAACCAATCCAGATGCTTTCACAACGTCAAATTGTGCAACAGCTCCTCTAATACCATATGTGGGATGGGACTTCTGCCCAAAAGCCATGCCATGACGCAGTTTCCCAAACCCATACTCCCTTCTATCTCCACCTAACGTACGCTCATTTGTGCCAAGGTAAACATCTGGTCGAGCTTTTTGAAGGGGATTGCACCAAGCATCAGTACCAATTATTTTCTCAACCAGATCCCAGTCAATTTCTTTAAAAGGATCTACAGACTTATCGCTAACCACAGGGACAAACAAATATGCCTTTGCAGGATCCCAAGGAGTGGTGGAAGGTTCAACGTCCACATCCAGCACAATGCTCATCAATCTTACATGAAAAACTCTTAAGGGATGCCAACTGTAAAGAATAGGAAATTCATTCATGCATCAATAGCTGAAAAACTATGCGTGAAATGATTATCAAATGAACCAGATTCCAAAAGGTTATCAAAATTTAACCTGACTTTGTGTGATATCTATTGAACCCCTGAAGACAAGCGATGCCTTTGTAGTCATGGTTCGAGCGATAAATAGATCCATCGACATCGATAACACCTATTAACATTTAGCAGAAAGCTACAGTCAAAAGGGTGAAAATTAATACTACCACACGTAATATGGAAATAAAAACATGATCCACACCTCTGCATCCAGCTCATTGCCAAAAAGCACTGCAAAATCTGAAACCCGAGTCAAGAACGGATCTTTTGAAGAGCCTATGTTTACACATTTCACATCATATATAAATAAACGCAATTTGGAGTTGTTGCAAACATCCCTTCCGGATAAGATCCATTCTCCCTGAAACAACAAAGAAAGTAAATGTTCTATTCAAGTTCTAGCTCTTGTTGAACTAAAAAATTACACGGAGTCAATCTAAAGCATTAAACAAGCAGGATATAGATACCTTCAGAACATCAGCTACTCCTTCAG
This sequence comes from Ficus carica, assembly GCA_009761775.1. NCBI lineage: Eukaryota > Viridiplantae > Streptophyta > Magnoliopsida > Rosales > Moraceae > Ficus > Ficus carica. Next base: position 88,870 of record VYVB01000603.1, read on the forward strand.
GATAAAACTCTCTATGCCTAGCAGTCCCAGATAGTGGATCTTCTTCAAGATTCTGGTCCGTCTTTTCTCTTTCTTCTCCAATTCCCTTGTCTGGCAAAAGCATGTCAGTAAATGCTCCCATCTCATGCAGCTTCTTGCAAGCAGCCAAACAAACAGCCTGCAGAACGCAAAGGAAAACAAAAAATGAAAACCATTGAATGCTCGAGGATGAAATATTAGCATGTTTATGATAAAATGACACATGCCTGTTGTGCAAGGCGCATTGAACTGCATATGGGACCCTCAAGTGTCTCAAATGGGGCATTACAAGGAAGTTGAAGCTTGCATGAATATTCAGTGGGACCTCCTGGCTTCTCATGCCTTACCATGACAAACTCTGGACGAAGTATTGAATACCTTCAAAATGCATACGACAGCAACTAAAACTTTAACCAAAGATTCTTAAGCAAGAGTCAGTTAAATGAAAAACAAATCGACTGATAAGAAGCACCTGTCACTGGGCAGCTGAGAGCAGTAAAAATGGATGAGTCCAACAGCAGAATTTAAGCTCACAACAGCACCCGTTGACTCCACCTGGTACATAGTACCTGGCGTTGTATCAATTGAAATTAGCCTAGAAGTATCCTTTAGATGACTCAGGTCAGTTCTCTCAATTGCTTCTTTCCGTAAGGTTTCCTCACTATTTCTGGCATTCCTCAAGAATGCTTCATGTGATAGATTCCCCCTACAAAGAATTAAAGAAAAGTACTCAGTTCCCCAACATTATTCCACGTGAAGAAATAAAAATGGATCCAGTTGAAAAGTAAAGCTAATAATGAACAAGACCAAGCACCAAGTACTATTTGAAATGGAACGATAAAGTTTCGGTTTTGTTCTCTAATTTTATTTGAAATTTTGAATCTGCTGAATATATGTACCTCTCAACCATCAAGATATAGTCAGATCCTGGCTTTCTAGCACGACCCCTAGACTGAATATAAGCCAATACAGTTTTGGCAAGATCAAAACGAATAACTACATTACATTGCCGAATATCAAGCCCTTCCTCAGCAACACTAGTAGCAACTAACAATGTAACCTGCAAAACAAGTGCATGGAAATTTCAGATAAAAAAGCATCTAAAATTGATGTTTTCCATCTATTTATCAAGTCAAAAATGACAGAATTTGAACATACACGACCATCCCGGAATTTGGCTATCGTGTCCTGCATTTGGCAAGTTCGCATTTCCTGACTATTGTTATGACCAATCAAGCTAGCACACCTAACGAAACCTAGAGACGGGAGTTCTGCAAAGACCTGCAAGCTTGATAGAACACGAGGAAATACAATAAAGAACTAAGAGAAAATTCAATAAGAAAAGCTAAGAAAATGATAATTAGTAACATATAGAACCTTCGGAAGAACCAAAGCAGACACAACACGCTCCACAAAGATAATTGCACGAAAATCTTCTGTATGCTGATATGTAAGAAGTATTTTAACTAGTGATTGCACTTTTGGTGTCACTTTTCCATCAGCTACAGCAGCTCCTATAATCACATCCACATGCTCGCCACCGGAGACAACTAGACAATACAAGTAGAGCAATAAACAAAGAATTCCAAGCTATTGCATATCCAATGACATTAATGACTCATGAACTCAATTATTGAAAAAGGAGAGAGAAAAGAGTTCGGTTCAATTACTAAGTTTACCTTGTTCCATAGTAACAATAGCAATTATAAAAGAGGAAGAACACATTATGCACTACAGTAACCAAGAAATAATGTTCTTTTCTGTTGTCATAATGGCCAACACCCTTTCAGTTTTGTTTTCATCCCCCCAACAAAACCCAAAAAAACAAAAGAAAAAAAAAAAAAAAAAACACCCCCAAAGAGCAGTTCATAAAGGTCAACAAACTTACCGTGACTGTCGGGAAGCTCTCCCTCCTCAATCTCATTAGAATCAGTGCCGTCGTGAGGAACTTCGCTCTCTGAATCTGAGAGTTTATCCTTCTCAGAGACAGCTCCCTCTGACAAATGACATTGTAAAAGAGAGACAACCTTGCTCAGGTAGGACTCTTGAAACTTAACATCAAGCTGGTAGTTTGCCCTCTCGTCATTCTGTAAAGCTGCCAGGAAAGATTGTGCAACCTGTGGAATAAATGAACTGTGTAATCATCCGACTAAAAATTACGTAGTCGACAAAGACAAGTATGATTAACAGCTATATATTAAAAAAGGGTGAATCCCAACCTTGTAAGCACACCATTGACCCAGTTCACCAAGTGCATAATTTACAGCCCTCAACTTTTGAATTAAATTAACAGCCCCATCACTTTCTGTTCTTTCTGAAACACCGTAAACTTGGCGCAGCTCTTCCTTGGCTCCAGCATCTCTGGCTCCCATAAATTGCCATTTGCTTCTTCTGGAGCTTGATTTTGCAGCTTCTTCAACTTCTACTTCTATTTGTTTTATCTGCTCATGAAGGGACCACAAGGTGGCTGCTTTGTCATACTCCACCACCCGTTCAGAGGGCATCGGGACATATTTTTCTAGCTCTTTACGGTCTTTAATGGTACAAACTGTGGAATCTAGTTTACTTTCAAGATTACGAATCTTGATTGCACAATCTACCTGGCTGGAGACACCTGAATAGAACATCAATGCTAAATTGTATTAACATATCGAAATCGCAGCATTGCCAGGAAAAATTAAGGTCGGAAAAAAAATAAACCTTTTAAATTTACAGGAGAAGCAGTCATTCCAAATACAGATGGTCTCTTCTCCTTGGGTGTTGTATGATAGAACTCAGACATCACCAAAGAATACGGATGTTTCTTCACGGCATGATGGCACTCGTCCAAAATCAAAAGATTGATTGCTTCCATTTTTATTATGCTGTGTCTCAGAATGTTCAAGAGAATTTGGGCAGTCATTACTAGAACCTGCAGAGTAGAATATATATCAAATGAAGCAACAAGTAGTTTAGAGGATCACTACCAGGAGCGGAGTGCAGTTGCAGGATCAAGAAGGTGACTGGAATCTAACAAAACATAACTACAAGCTCAAAGCACAGACACACTACGCTGGAATGATTCACGTGAATCAAAAAATGAGACTTGCAAGTAACAGACGAGTCAAAAGCCTGCATGACCATTTATTTAGATACGATTCAACCTATATAGTTTCCACTTTACAAGCCACGTCGACTTACAGAATGAATGAGCATATGAATGGTTTGGTTTTAATTCATAATACTGCCGACATCGTCAACATTTCCACGACATTATCCATATTATGAAGTCTCGACATGGAAAACGAAGGGAAGGATATTTCTTCCCGGAGTATACATCAAATGTCCACAATGTCCAAAAATATCCGTGAATATCCAGGATATATTAGGATATTTCCACAAAATGTCCAAAAACTCGGGGAATTTTTTTCTTCAAAAATTTCAATTTCGTCACACATTTCATTTTTTTTTTTTTTTTTTAAGAATAAAATGTGACAACATGTTACACAAGATAAAGATCATGGTTGTAAGATAGCAGGTGAGGGTATTGGGCGATTGTAGCATATAAGAAGACGTGGTGTAACTCAAATGAGTTAAACTGATGAGGATTCGTCTTGAGTTTTGATTTCATGAGCTTAAGAATCAAGCAAAGTTCATACGGTTACAATCCTTCTTATGGTTCTCAAATGGTGTCTAGTTTAGAAATACAAAATCAAGATGGTTTTTTTGATATATTAGTACATCCTCCACCACAAATTAATATTAAGATGTCATTGCACACCCATCAAGACTATTCATCAAATTGAACAAATCAACAATATCTAATTTATGGGTTAATAGTTGGTAGAGACCAAGAAAAATACATGTGAGACATTAACAATTACCTTCAAAACCATTCAAAAATAATGTTTTGACAAATGTATTATTTATATTTAATTAGGATAGACACCCACTTAATGTTTTCCAACCTGCTATAAACTCTTTTTGGATTAAGTATACTCGAAACTTATATATGCTCTTTTATGTTTGACATTTAATTTTTATGTACCATATTATATTGTAGTATATAATTCATACTGATTAATGAGTATATAATATCATATTGAAATTACAATCAATTCTTAATTGTTATGTTTTACTATTACATCATGCAGTATAGCTCTCATATTTGATTAAAAATATATTATTTTTCTTATAAAATTAGTTCAAATTAAGTAATATTAATTGTTCTGATATTTTGTAAAGTTTCAGCAAAAATTATAAGTTTTTTTTTAGTATCCATTTTTTCCCGGGATATCCATCGACATTATCCGTAAATCAAAACCTCGACAACTCCATTGACATCGACATTTTCATCCTTGGACAAGATACCTTTTCTACCTTACCTACTTCAGAATGGGTACCATTGCTTCAAATCAACGAGAGTGATTATTATACCCTTTTGAGTAAATGAAGATCCTAATTGCTAAATAGTGTCAAATTGTCGTCGTTGCATTTCATGGAGTAAACTGTGCACACATAAATGATCCCCATAATTACCAACCTCACCTCTACAGCACGACAAATACAGAAAATCCCCTCAAGCTCTAAATATGAATTACAAAGATCCTCAACAAATTATAGAACCTTGTCGTAAAATCCAGCTAAAACTTCGTATTTTGTCACAATAACATAGCATGTTCTACTCAAAGTCAAAACTTTAAAGACTACCTGTTTTGTTTCAAACTCTCGCATCCATCTTCGAGCATCCCAGAAATCCTGACCCATTTCACCGCAGTAATGGCCAACTTGGTAACCAGTTCTCTCACGAATAGCTTCAGCTTGCTGAGAGATTACACAGACACCACATTAGCTTTCAATAACATTTAAAGAGAGTAAACACCATAAAATCAACAAGTAACGAAAACAATACCTGATAAACAAGCGGAACTTTAGGAACTAGAAACACGGCAAGCATTTTCTTGTTCTGCTTTTGCAACTCATTACTAAGGCTTTTGATTAGGAGAACAGCTATCAGTGTCTTCCCCGCCCCTGTCTCGAGGAAAGCAATAGTGTTTTCTTCTTAGCCTGATCAAGAACATCCAATTGGTATTTTCGCGCTTGTTCCTCAGGTATTTTCTCTTTAATCTCTTCCAACTTATTCTCGTCTTTCTCAATACTTTCCTGGTTTTTGTCATTGCCCGCCTTCGCCTCTCTGTTGCGGTCGGCTTCATAGGAGCCAATGCGAAAAACCATTTCATTGGAACCTGATTTATCCCTCTCCCAATAGCCCCTTGACTCCCTATCTCTCAAGTCCCTTTCTCTACCGTCCCTCCTATTGTTACTATAATGCTCTTTCCTCCTGACGCAATCTCTTTCTCTCCTATCAATCTCGTCCCAATCCCGCACCCTCTTCCGACCAGCACACCTCTCCCTCTCCCTCTCCCTGCCGTGATACTGTCCCCTGCCCGGCCCGTACCTCTCGCTCTTGCCATTGCCGAACCGAGCCCTCTTGCCGCACCTGTCGTCGCCGTTCTCATGCTTCCGAATTCCGTTTTCACCGTTCTCGCGGCACGGGACGGGACTCTGCTCCACACTGCCATTAGCCAACTTGCTCGCTGGTCGAACTTCGCCATTTTGGAGACCATTCTGGTAAATTCCGTTAGGCTGGGCAATCGAAGAAGAATCCACCCGCATAATCGTCGTCGTTATCGTCTCCGCCGACGACACCCCATTCTGGAAGAAGCAGCTGTCTCCGAGGTGGCTGCTGCCGCCGTTACCGCCAAACTCCGGGAGCGGAGGGAGGCCGTCGCCGTTCTTGAAGCTGTCGAGAATGTGGTCGATTCCGCCGAAGAAATCGCCGACGAGGCCGTCCTCTTCCTGGTTGCAATTGCTCCCATGGCGGTCGCTGGGCAAAACCGAAGCATCGCCGAAATCCACCAATTCGCCGATTAGGTCGCACGACATGTCCTCACAGGCGTCCAGCCAATACGACGGCCGGACCTCCTCCTTCGGCGCTCGGACCGACATAGGGTTCGCCAAAACCCTAGATTCCCCGTCCATGATTTCACTATTATGACCAAATATCGTATACAATATGTGTGTGCATGTGTGTGTGTATATATAAAGAAAACAAGAATTTCTCAAAGATCAAGTTCAGAAACAAAACCAAAAAAATCAAAGAAGTTGAAGTAGAACTGGAAGTGAAAAAGGGGTCTGAAAGAGGGGTTGAACTTTGAAGATGGAAAATTGAGTGATGAAAAATCAGAAATCCCTAACCCTAGAATTGGATTTTGATTTTCGTTTCCAGAGATTTGGGTGGTTCTGAGATAAGATTCCACGGTCTAAATTTTAGGAGAAAATTCTTTTTTTTGGCAGCTTTAATTTATTGACTAAATTAATTAATAATATTGTTCTTCTTCTTCATCTTAATCTTCGACCGGGATCTCCTTCTCTCAAACTCCCTCACACACACACAGGAAAGACAAGTAGAGTTTTCTTACTCGCTTGACGCTTCGTTCCTTACTATTGCCTTTTTGTATAGTTTCCCGGTATTAGCTTTCTGTTTTTCTTTTTCTTTTTCTTAATAGAAAATAGATTAAAAAAATCATTTATTCTAAATTTTTTTTAAAAAAAAATAATTAACTTAAATAGTTCTTAAAATTTTTTAAAAAATGACGGTTTAGTTTTTTTTTTTTTTTTTTACCGAGATAATCTTAAACTTCTATTTTCTTGATCATTGTAGTCTCTTTTATCAAACTATGTTAAATTTCTAATGAAATTCTACTGAAATGATCATTTTGTAGTAAAAGGATTAAAATATCTGCAATATCCTAAAAGTCCCTCTCTCTTTGCAGACAAGTTGGCGACAATCTCCCTCTCCGACCGTCACCCCCCCACCCCAACCCAGTCACAATTTGGGTTTTCAATCCCCCCCCCCCAAGTTCCCAAAGTTGCGATCTGAGTGTTCCCCCCTCCCCCCCAATCCACCGAGCCGCCCCAAAGACGTCGCCCCAGACCTCGTATAAAGTTTGCATTCACCAGCCTCAAACATCAACAGTTAAAATTGGAGTGAGGTCTAATAAGAAGCTCCAAGATTTAAATTTAAGTGGACGAAAAAGAGATGACTAACAGGCATGGATTTACATTAGGGCTAGGGGGGGCATGTGCCCCTCGTTCAATTTTTTGAAATTTAAATTATACCCCTATTTTTTCTTAAAATTTTATAATTTACTCCACTCAAAAGTTTTTTTTTTCAAATGTGCCCTCACTCAAAAGTTTTTTTTTCTCAAATATACCCCCATTCAAAAGTTTTTTTTTTCTCAAATATGCCCTATATACTCAACTTATTCTTATATTAAACTTTTTATCATATATAAAGTTATTAATTTCAAAAAATTTCTTCTTATGTATACCCCAATTAAGAAAAATTTTTGAATCCGTTATTGATAATTAATAAAAATATTCTAATCACTAGACCACAATCTTTATTGGTTATAAAAGGGTTAATTTTACTTAAATTGTAATAATACCTTTTTATTAATATTAGGAATTCTTCTGCTTTTGCACAATAATTAGAGGAACTATATCTGATTGTAGATTAGATTCTGCGTTCAATCAGTTCAATTCAATATAGCACATGTGTTGGTGATTGGCCTATGGGTTTTGATTCGGTGGGAGTTGTGGATCTTCCCAAGACACACGTCACACGTGTGGCAAAAGATTCTGGTTTTTACTTTTTCTTTTTTTTTTTTTTTTTTTTTTTTTTGGGCGGAAAGTGGCGGTTTCAGTTGAGTCATTGTCTTACTTTTGCAGACCAAACACAGTTGTAAGGTACTACAACAACTGCAAAACCGCATTTTTGCATTTGACCAACGCCAACCACTAATTAGTGGAGCTCGGAATATACCTCCCTACTTTTTTTTTTTTTTCTTTTTTCTTTTTAACAGTATCGGGTTTAGGATTATTCCTAAAAGCACTTTTTAAGGGGGTATTTGGTGTGTAAATTTGAGTTGAAATTGATAAGTTTAAATTGTGAATTTTGTTGACTTTTCAGAAAAGACAAAAAAAATTTTGAGAAAAGACAAAAACTTTTTGGGAAAAAGACAAAAAAAAGTTTAAACAGGACCGGTTACCAAACAGGGCATAAGTTTTAGACAGGAGAGCTTCTACTAAATCCTTTCTCTCAATTATTGATCTAAGGAACATATTTATGCGAGTAATTTGTTTGTTTAGTTCTTAAGATATGTGCATCTTGTCATTTAGTTATGAATTTTTAGATTATGTTTGGCATTAAGGTTAATTTCATATAAATTATAATTTTTCATCTTAATTTTTAATTTTTTCTAAAAAGTTAACAAAATTTATAACTAATTTTTAAAAAGTCAATCAACTCAAACTTAAAAATTTCATCTCTAACTAACTTATCAAACGGAGACTTAAAGTTTATTTGAAATTTGAGTTTAATTTCAATTAAATTATATTTTTTTATTAGTTTTTGTTTTTTTTTTCCTGAAAAATTAATAAAATTTATAACTAGTTTTTGAAAAGTTAATCAACTACAACTTTAAAATTTCATCTTCAATTAGTGAATCAAACGCAAGCTTAATCTTGATAAATTAATCTTTAAACTTTTCATTTTTATAGTTTTGAACTTTTTCATTAAAATTAATGAAAGATTTTTGAAATTAAGGGTGTGTTTGGTTTTCAGTCTCCAATTCAAAATTTTCATATCAATTTTTATCTCATTCTGAAAAATCAACAAAAACTATAACTAGTTTTTGAAAAGTCAATCAATTCCAAATTGAAAATTCCATCCCCAACCGGTGAACAAATGAAGCTTATTTTATGTATAATCATGTGTCAATTCTATGTTAACTTGTAATTTTACAAGAATAATAACAATAAATGATAAACGTCCTCCTTATTCTTATTAAAAACTAAAACATTTTATAACAGTCCAAATTTTTTTTTATTTTTTAATTATTATGTAATTGGGTTGCAATTATCTCTATTAAATTTCAGAATTTATTCATAAAGTTTAATGTTAAGAATCAAAACTGTCAAAACAAAAGTTCAGAATTTGATTTATTGAAAATAAAAGTTCATTTATCAAAATGACAAATATTCATAGTTCAAACTAAAAAATTACCCTATTTATGTTATCATTTTCACTTTTTTCCTTTCATTTTCTCTTTTTATTTTTTCATTCTGATTTTTCAAAATGACAAATATTCATAGTTTCAAGACCTCTAATTTTGTACCACTCGGAGGAATTATTTTTTAACTATTTTATTAGGTTTTTAACAGTCCAATTAATGAGTGTTCATTTTAAAACTTTATAGTGCACAATATAAAATTGATACAATCCTAAATCATATCGTTAAAAAAATTAATTCAACATTAAATAAGAGTTTCTACTAGTAGTGTAAAATAGGAGATATTACTGTAAGAACTTCCATATGAATAAAGAGAATTCTAAGGTAAAACGTCATAAAACGCACTATTGATAGGGTTTTTTTTCACGTGTCAAATCCTTTAAAAATTTATACATACTTTTTTTATATAACTTTTATCAATTCTAAATTAAAAAAAAACATACGTTATCAATATGAGAACTTACTATAAAATAACCTATAAAATAAAACATAAATTATAATAAGTAACATTTCTACAAAATTAAAGAAAATAAATAGCAAGATTTCAAAATATTTAAAGTAAATATCAATAAACATATTTTTATAATCTAATATTTACTTTAATTACTTATTATAAAAATGCTATTTATTTTTTTCCGTAATAAAACTATCAAATATGCTACAAAGGTGAGTTTGAGAAGAGTTAAACTTGAAGTACAATAATGGACCATCCTATTAGATTATACTAGTTTAAAGGCATGTGCGATACACATGATTGAACATATTTGAGAAAATTTATCTGAATAGAAAAAAAAAAAAAACATATACATACAAAATAGACACAAAAACAAAACAAAAAATGAACAAAGTTCCTAAAGCTTATTTAAAAAAAAAAAAGGGAGGCATGAAAAAATATCAAAAAGATAAAAGGACTAAAATGAAAAAATAAAAAATTAGGCTAAAAGAAAAAAAAGAAAACAAAAAAGGACTAAAATGAAAATATAAAAAAATAGGCCAAAAAAAAAAAAAAAACTGAAGAACTAAAAAACAGTTTTCATTTTGGACAACTACAGTAGCTTTTTTTCAACTTTCTATTTCCTTCGTGCATGTTGGACATATTTGAGAAAATTTTGTACATAGGAAAAAATTAAAATAATAAGTTAAAAAAGTAAACCCACAAAATTTAAAAAGAAAAAATAACAAAGAACCTGAAAAGAAAAAGAAAAAAGAGACATAAAAAAAACATAAAATATAAAAAAAACTAAAATGAAAAAAATTGATCAATACAAAAGGATTAAATTGTAAAAAAAAAAAAAAATGCTTCAACAGTATTTTTTTTTTTCTTTATATATAGCTATAGATATAGAAGGGATAGACAAATAAAGCATATTAATAGCAAAAGTGTAAAAGAAAAAAAATACAAAAAGAACCAAAAAGATAAAAGGACTAAAATGAAAAAAAGACCAATATAAGGGGCTAAAATGAAAATTGGATAAATTTTAGTTCGAAATAAAAAAAAAAGAAATGAAGGACTAAAAAAAGAAAACTTGTTTAAAAGGGATCAAAATGAAAAAAAAAAATTTTGGGGTGAAAAACAAAAAAAAAAGAATTAAAGGACCAAAAAAATATTGTTTTCCTCCAAAACGAATTGTTTTGGACGAAAACAGTATCATGTATTACCTCTTCTTAATAATGTAAAGATTCTTTTGTCATGAGAATTATGTGTATATTATTCTTGATGAGAAGGACCAAATGAAAAGTGAATTATTCCTATAAATTGATGTGGATATTTTTATTTTTATTCTTTGAAATTCTTTTTTGAGTAAATATTCTTTGAAATCCGTCGTTGTAAACATCATGGGCAAGTTTGTTGCGTTGATATGTCTTTTTATCAAATTGATGCTCCAAGAGAAAATTACTTTAGACGAAGGCACTTTTTCTCAGAGTTTAATGCATATGTTTGTTTCAGCTTTTTACACTATAAAATTTTCACATCTAAAACACATTTTTTAATGTTAGTTCTAGTTAAATACCTTCTGATTTAGCTTCGAATATCAAAACAAAACTCTACTTGTAAGATAATTTTTCATATACTACTATAAAATATTCAAGAAAAAGATGGTATCATAGTAGAAGAATTTATGGATTTAAAAAATTAATTTTGAAATGAGATTGTATATCTGTAGATTTTATTGTTAATTAGCTTTTGAATTTCCTGATTATTAGTTTCATAATTTCCTTGTATAATTAATTTCCTAAGACAGTCTGGTCTACATACCTATAAATTTTATCTTTTATTTATGATAAATAATAAGAAAAAAAAATATAATATTATCTTTTTTTTGTTAGGATGGTAATCAAACTTATACAAAAAAGGCTTTGAATCTCTTTGAAATATATATTTTTTTAGAATCGCAAATCAAATGAAGCCCAAATTGAATTCCATCGATGCTCATAGTTGCGCCAACCTAAACTGTCGTTGAACCACCATATCGCTGAACCGGACACCCCGCTTCACGCTTCTTGCTCTATGCCCGACGCCTATTACTAGTCACCCCTGCTAGTGCTTCGTCTCTACCGCCAGGCCACCAAGAGGCAAAGCCTTTTTTTTTTTTTTTTTTCCATTGTTATTCGTTTCGTTTTGTTATTTGTGTTCCTAGTACCAATTATTCTTAAAAAGAAAAAAAAAAAAATCAAAAAACTTGAAAAAATATATATTGAAAAAAATTGACAAAAGATGAGTGAAAAAAATCCATTCACAGCACTTTTTTTCTTTTTTCTTTTTTCATTTTGGTGTTGTACAAACATGAAAAAGAAAAAGAAAAAGATAAAGATAAAGAAAGAGTTAAAAAAAAATTTGAATTTGAAAAAAAAAAAAAAAAAAAAAAAAAGGAATCATTTTTAATCCCTCGATCCCTCTCTAATCCATTGTTCTCATGATTCTTTTGCTCATTTGATCCTTTTGATCATATGATCCTTGATCCCACGATTCTTTTGATCCTTGATCTTTTGATCTTTGATTTTTTTTTTTTATAATCCCATTATATTTGGTCCTATGGATCTCATTGAATTAAGTTGAAGCATATACTGTGAAACTCATGTGAATTTGAGCCCGACATGTGAAGCTTCTAAATTAAAGCCAATGATGTAAAGCTCATGTTAATTTGAGGCTAGCATGTGAAGTTTTTGGAAATCACTCTGATGTGAAACTCATGTGAACTTGAGTTTGGCGTACGAGATTTTCAAAACTGTTCTCAAAAGGTGTGATAGAATCCGTTGATTATTTTGGATTTAAAAGATTTATTTTGATTGAAATGAGGTTGTATATACATAGATTTGATTACCAATTAGCTTTCTAACTTCTTGATTATTAGTTTTCTGATTTTCTTGTATAATTAGTTTCCCAGTATGGTTTGGTCTGTGTACACAAAGGAGATGTGACTCTGAAAAAAAGAGACCATTTTCTCCTACAGAGAAAGAAAAGGATGGAAGAAGTAAATAGTATTTTCACAAAAATAATTGAAATAATAAAATGTTTTAAAAATATTTGGATTAAATAACAATAAATAATAAACTTATGAGATAAAATTTATTTACTTTTTGTAAATATATAATTAATGTTTACTTAATAAAATTTTTATTTATTAAGTAAACTTTGTGGAGAAAATACACACAAGTCAGTGGCGTGGCTTTTTGGTCTCAGCCCAACATAGAACTTTCGTTGAAAAGCCCAATGAATTAGAAGAGGTCGGAAGCCCAACATTACGTTTTCCAGTGGGCCCAATATTCCTCTTGTTGGACAAAAATGGCTCAGTTGCGTGTACGGGTTTAAGTGATTGGCTCCGTGACAACCTAAGGCTCCGTTTGGTTGGAGGGATGGAATGATGGAAGGATGGATAAGGTCCGAGGGAAGGGGAGTGTGAAGGTTGGAAAAAGTTGGGGATTTCCCCAAAATTATTTGGCATGATAGGAATTAGAAAAGATAATGATTGTTCATTTTTCTTGTTTGGTATTAGAAGGAAATAAGAAAGGAATGATTTAGTTCTATATGTGAATTTACAAATTCACCCTTATATAAGAAACAATTAGTTGTATGAGTGTTTTTAAAATTTTTGAATTGACAAAGGTCAAAATTGAAATAACACTTTTTTCTTCCTCTTTCATTCCTTCCCGATCCATCCACACTTGGAAGGATTGGTTGTTTGTGGGCCCAAGGGATTCACAATCCCTTAGTTGGTTTCCCTCCATCCCTCTTTCCTTCCAATCAAATAAGGTTTTTTTTGTCACTCAATCCCTCTCTATCGTTTCATCCCTCCAACCAAACACAGCCTAAAGAAATTCCCCTTGTAAGGAGCATAAACTAATGATTATTAGTCCCATGTTCTTCCATTCGGTGCATTTGGTTACAGTCGTAGAATGATAATAGTAATGGTAATAAAAAAGCTAATGTAATGGAATAATATGGAAAGAAAGTAAATGCATTTGTTTGGTTAGATTTTGTTTCTTTTCTATTTAGAGGAAAAGCTTGAATTTCATTACGAAAACAAGTCAGTCATAATATCTGGGGATGTTCAAATCTAGGACAAGAGTTCACAAAACAGCAATATAAAGATATAAGGACCGTTTGGGGCTGATTGGAGACGGAGTTTTGGATGGAGCTGAGTTAAGTTTTAAAAATGAGCGTTTGGTTGGAAAAAAAAAGTTTGGAATGAAAAAGTGTAAATCTTAAATACGTTTTAAAAAAATATTAATATAGATTTTATTTCATTATCTTCGAAACTCTATTCAAATAAAAAAAAATATTTCATTTAAGTTGAATAAAAAGATTAAAAAAAGAACATTTGAAAATGTGTTTCGGAGACGTCTCCCAAACAACCCCTAAAGACCGAGGTAGCTAAAAGGTGAGCCACCCCATTAGCATCTATACATGACTTAAAAACACCAGCATTATAAAAGCAAGAGAATATCAGCAATCAAATCTCCATCATCTCCCTAAGAAGCCGGATTTTGAATTTCCTTAACAAGACAAAGAGCATCAGTCTTACCATCTTCAATTTGGAACCCCAACAAATTGGAAAAATGGGCCCTTCATGAAGTCCAACACAATCCGCGACATGAGAGTTGAAAGTTTTAGATTTTGTATTTGGCCTACATCGTTAAATTACGAGACTATTGTGATATTCAAATGTGGAATGAGCTCCATTTTCTTAAGATAAGATTAAATTAGTGATAGATTCATAATTGTCTATAAGATACCAATTCTGATCCCTTTAAAATGTGGAGGATTAAGTAGGAGAAAATTTCCTCCTAAACATTTAGTGACAAAAAAGTCTTCCACGCCTGATCTCCTTGACCCTCACTTAAGTTACGTGCCCCCATCTTCTACCAACCGTGCGGCGTAATTTATTTTTGGAAGTCTTTTTATTTTTGACATAAAACCTAACTTAGTAAAGTTTTTTCTTGGTAAATCTAATCTATTAAATTATATCTTGTCAAAGGTTGATGAATTATATATGACTAGTAGTTGAATGGTATCAAATAATTTGGTTGTATGTACTTGATTTTCTTCTTTTTGTTTTTGGGTAAATGTTTGCATGAACTTGATTTATAGTAATAAATGAATCTCTCAAATTTTATTTTTTCCTTTCACTTTTTTTTTTTTTTTTAAGAATTGTTAAATAAGTTGGGTTGAATTCAACTGTAAAAATTGGCTAAAAAAAGGGGATGTCCAGTTCACATATAAACACTATACATTAGCCTAGTAATTTAGCGATGCGATATAAACTTACAATTTAATCCCTCACTTGCACCTAACATGTCATGCAGTTGAGTCAGGATCTAAATCCATCATTGTGTGCAAATGTTGATTCTGATACTGTGTTAAATGAGTTTAGGTACATGGAATTCATCCCTAAAAACTAATTAAAAGAGAGAGTACTAATTGATCATATATATATATATAAGTTTAACAACTTATGAATGTTAGACAAATTCACAATCTAACAAATACAATATTTAAAACATTTCAATCAAAATGTACCTCATTAACGTAAGAGTCTTAGGACCCATCACAATTACGTGAAAGTCAAGGATAAAAGAGCTTTATTCCTTTTGTAAAGATCGTTAAAGATTTCAAACAGGTGCTTAAAAAAATAAATATAAACATAGAATAATTGATCTTAGACCTCGTAGGTTGACATATGTTCAAGCCATATACGCATATACATACATACATACATATATACATATATATATATATATACACACACAGAGAGCTAGGCACATCATGTTGCGAGTATGATATGATACAACACATAAGAACGCGAGACAAGATGTTGTGCCGGCGACGAAACTTAAGATTTGAGGGGTTAAAGGACAAGATTAAAAAGGGAGCTATTTTAAATAGTTTGTGCCACACACTACAACACATTTAACAATTTTCTTATTTTATGACATTTCTAGAACTTTATCAATGATTTTGCGTACAGTTGTGACACCAAGCTATCACACACACACACACACACACACACACACACATATTTATATATTGAAGACACGTGGGTGTTCGTAGGTTTTTGTCAAAGTTGTATTGAAATATATGGATATAAGAATTTATTTTTTCATTTAATAAATTTAAATGGGAGTTTGACACAAAATAAGTGAATGTGTATCTCAACTTAACTAAAATTATATGTTAAATGTGTTTCATTTTGATTTTAGTTATCTCTCTCCATCATTTATATGTAAAAGATTAGTGGACGTAAAGAGTTATAAAGAAAAATATTTTCCCCCGTGTTAGCTTGAAATTAATGAACAATACCATAAGATATCAGTGATATTAAATATCATTTATTAATAAAAGATGAATATCATAATTTAAGATCCTATGTTTCTTTACAACGGTCATGTTTAATTTCGATGGTATCCTAAATATTTCTGAGAATAATGTATATATAAAATAATTCAAAAATCAATAGTATAATGTTTAATTGTATCTTAAATTTACTATGGCGATGCTTTGCATTTGGCTTGCGCGGTACAGTATATAGCATATATGTTAAAAATAATCATCAAAATATGGAAAGTTCCAATACAAATAATTTTAGAGTTATGAGTCCGATCCGAATATAAAGTTTTCTAACTTTTTTTATTATTATTTTTAATTAAATAATTGAAGTGGGTAAAAGGGAGAGTGAATAAATGAAGTCTACAGGTGGAAGTTTTTATGAATCATTGATGCTCCGTATTGACAAATTAGAATAGAAACAATGTATATAGAAGGTGAGCAAATGACAAGTTCTTAACATTTTCCTAGTTTTATTTTTATTTAATTTTTTGAAATTGTGTGGACAAACATAATTTCTAGTTGAAAAGGAACTTGAAGTTCTTAAAAGATAAGACTTTAAAGTTGGAACAAAATCACTTATGATCTGTATTGTGTTGATGTGGACACAATCGATCACATGCCATGTCAAAACCATAAATAACAAATTAGTCCTCTCTCTCTCTCTCTCTCTCTCTATATATATATAGATATGTATGTATCTATGTATATAAATGCATACTCACCAACCAATTAGTGTAAGAATTGATAACCCCTCAGAAACGACACAACTCTCTCCAAAACCCACTTTTGGGGGTTTGCATGTGAATCACGCTCTCAAGTATAGATGTGGCCACATAGTCATTGACGTGGCCTTAACCAATAATTCCTAAATAGAACTTCAATTATCAGGTGGTCGGCAGTCCATATATATTTTCGGTGCCAACCTCCGTTTGGGACGTTTTCAACTGTGGCCTTTTCTCTGTGTGTGTGTGTGTATATATATATATAAAAGCTAGTACTCGATAAATAATGTCTTGAATCAAGTCCTTGTATATTCGTACCATTAGCATATTTGGTTAGGATTAGGATGTACACGTTTCTCGTCAAGATATGAATTGTCTGTAGAATCTTCAGTGAATATCTATGTCTGCTTCTAAAGAACTCTTTTGATTATGTCTAAATACTAACACTGATTGTTCCCTTTCTAGACTTTTTTTTTTTTAGTGAAAAAAATTATTGTTTATATGGGAAAATTAAAAAGAGAAATATTGAAAGATTAAAACTGCCCAAACAAATAATAATTACGATTAGGAAAAAGTGCTTACATAAAGGTGCTGACTGGGGAATAACAAGAGGTCTAGTGGTACTATTACGTCTTTTGAACTTTTTCCTCACGCGACAGTAGGAAATTAGCATATATGCATGCACATTTTCTTCTTCATCCAAAAAAGGAAAGACCGAAAAAGAAGAGGACATATTTTTGTATGATCCACATTTTTATATCCAACAACAACCAATTTTCAATACTAGATAAAGTTTCTGATTCAACCTATTGCGATGTTTAATCTTATCCGAATGCCATTTGTTACTTCTCTTAATTCAAAATTATAAAATAACATTTTAACTAAACTAAAGAAATTAAATAATAAGATTTTAAAGTATTTGAAGTAAGTATCAATAAAAAGCAAAATTTTTAAATAAATAAAAAAAAAAATTTTTAAATATTTAAAGTAAATAACAATAAAAATATATTTACTAGATAAATAATCTATCTTAATAATTTTGGCAACGAAAATCCCCCAAAAAATTATTTAATCCCCCAAAAAATAGTTTTTAATTAATGGAAATCCGTATAAATTAATAAATTTGGCGACGAAAATTTATTCTGCTTATCACCACCTTGACAATATATATATTGTTTTGCTAGAGCATCCTTGATGATCAAAATTAATGATCCATTTGGGGATATCTGAAGATGGTATTTTTAGAGATTGAAAATATGTCTTTAGGGGAAAACTTTTGAAAAAATTCTGTAATGTATAAAATAATACAAAAATTTAAAATATATGCAGAAAAAACTATGCAAAATGAATATTATCTTGTTCATCTCGTCGTTACGAGCATTTTGACATAAAAATCATCTCATTTTGATTTGAAATGAGAAAGTTATAGACTTTTAAAGTTTGAGTTTTTAAAAAATCAAAAAGAGAGAAAGTTTGATATAAAGTTGAGATTTTTAAATCCAAACAGTGTTTTACCATATGGAATTTGTACCCTAAACGGACTCTTAGTAAAAATAACTAGTATATAAATAACAATGACTTAAATTTATGCACAATGTACAGTATTTATGACTAAAGTTTATTTGTAATACTGTACATGCCATTTGGGGATATATTTTATTTTTGGACCACCACGATGTTACATTATAGTGTACTCCTCCATAATTTCATGTTGCACTATTATCATGATAATAAAACTTAGGCGTTAATTAAAATAAGATTATAGAGATGGTAGCTAGGCTACCTAGCTAGAGAACATCGTCATGTGTTTACATGACTGTAGGAATTAGTAGGAATCATTAGTTCACCCTCAACTCCACTGTACGTAAGTTAATCTCTCCATTTATATATATATATATATATATTTATATATGGGAATTGTGCAAAGTAGTAGTACTATTTCTATACAATTAATAAATTCACCAATAAGATTTCATTGGTTTAATTACTTATTTTGTTATTCAGTTTTATTAGTTACTTATTTTAATTACTAGCTTTTTTCCCACCCTCACCGGCACACTCGGTGTTTGACAACTTGGACCTCAAACATTTAATTTTAGTAGTAAGTAGGTCGCTAAATATGACAACTCGTTATCTGATAGAATATAGATGTATAAAATGCAATCTTTGTACAAAATGCACCCGGGATTTTTCCTTAATTAACAAATTGAATTATGAACTTTTTATTTTAGTATTTAGTACCCTAATTGCTTACCATTATTGATTGGATTGCATCTGGCCTATTAATTTTTAAGTTTAAGATCCTAAATGTCAAATTAATTAGGTGGTGTTTAGTTTTGTTTTCAAGTGTTTTTGAAAATGATTCTCACGTCTTTTGAGATACGAAAATGAAAATGTTTCCGTGGTAGCATTTGTTATAAACAAATGCTTTAAAAAAAAAATGAAAAATGGTAAGACTGATTTTATGAGGAAATTGAAAAT
>VYVB01000604.1:0-107895 GCA_009761775.1 Ficus carica
TCTCGCCCTACTCATACTCATTGCATCATTTATTTGAATATAATGTTTCTTTAACATCTTTTTTGCATGCATTTTGTATTAGACAAAATTTCATTTAAACTTACTTACTATGTTTCCTGAAATTAATTTTTGACTTAGAATTTCGAAAATTGATGGGACACGTGTTCCCAGTCAGTACAACGTGGCTTCCTCATTGATAATTTTGGACCAACTTGGATTTTTTTATTTTTATTTTAAGTATTCATTAACCAAAAACTCGTGCAAAGAAAAAAGTAATTGCGTTTTAGTCATGGGTCTTGGCTCGCCAAATCTTGAAAAATGGCTGATTATTCAGTCTTTATTTTGTTCCACCGAACTAACTTTTCTATTTGCACTGGCATCTATTGGCCCGGACCCGTGATCTCTCCCCCACCGGAATCGCCTTTTCCCAGGCACCCCCCCCCCCCATCCCTCCCCCCCCCCCCCCCCCCAACTCAAGTACCCCCCTCCCTCTCCTCCCAGGCGACCATCCCCTTCCCCAACATCGAGTACCTACCCTCCCCCCCCCCCCCCCCCCCCGGGGTCGAGAACTGTCCAGATCCCCCCCGCCCAGACCCGTCGACAACCCCCCGCGGGAGGCGGCAGATCGGCCCGACCCAGCCCCCCCGCGATGTCGAGTCCCCGTGCCCGTGCCCTGCGCCCAGACCCCGACAGCACCCCACACCCCCCGCCACCGACTTCAGCCATGAGCACCCCCCCCCCCCCCCCCCCTCTTCGTGCCAGATCCACACACCCCCGACCTCCAGCAGCCTTTCCCCGACGACGGAACCCCCCCACCCCGCAGCCCGCCTAGAAACCGGCGACAAGTCCCCCCTTTCTGATGTCGTGCCTGTAAGTTGATTTTTGTTTTTCAATTTGTTTTTTTTTATATATATTATTTTTTAATTTTTAATTTATTATTATGAAGTAAATAATTATAATTATTATACATAAATAATATCTTAATCGTTTGATTATATATTAATAATTTAAAAATAAACTTCACTGTCTATAAAAGAGTTTATCACATATTCTTCCTATTTTAATTTATATATTATTTAATTGCTGCAAATTTTTATGAAATTTTCCATAAAAGCCAAACGAGCTGTTGAAATAGGAAGCTAGTCGTTACGAAAGACAATAAACGTTCCACATTTGACGATTTTGTATAATCTCTTGCTTGACGAAGATTTTAATCCATATTATTGCGTGCTATCACCGTAAGCCCACAAAATATTACAGAATATCATGTATATGTATGCATGTGTGTTGAAATATCAAAGATCGATATAGTTCGGATTCAGAAAGTCTAATGTATTTTTAATTTAGGTGGAAATTTCCGTTGGGATTATAATATCTTGATTTTCTTTTCTTTAATTTTTTATAATCTTTCTTTTTATTTTACTAAATTGAGTTAGGAGTTTGGTGTGAGATTTGTTAAGATTATAGATTTGTTAAGATTTACCGATAATCAACCAGTGATCAACCAATGATCAACTAATGATTAACCATATAATATGGTCAATAAGTGATTAATAACTTACAAAATTGATTAATCATTCTAAGGAGAAAAAGGCCCTTTAATTAATTTTAAAAAACTTAAGTTTTTTAATTAATTTTTAAAAATTTGGGTCATATACTAAAAAAGTCATTTAGATATTATACATTTTCTAAAAGGATGGACTAAACAGTGTTTAGTCTACAGTGCATTTACATTTTTGCCCCTGCAGATCACTCTTCAAATCTCGCTGCACATAAAATGCCAATTTTACCCTTTCCTTTGTGTCTTGACGGTTTTGCCCTCCTGTTTGTTTCTATCGGCTGTATGTGCACAGTGATGTGCCATTTTTGCCCCCGAAACCCTAACATTAGTTTGGTGTTGGGTTGGTTGCCGCCTCCACTCTTTTGGTGCATTCTCTCTCATTTTTTGATTTTTTCCTCTCTTTTCTTCGTCTCTCTGTTCTCTCTTTCTTTGGTGTTCAAACCCTATTTTCGCTTCTTCATGCTTCCTCTGCCGGTCTCCTATGATTTTTGGTTGTATGTTTTTCATCTTTTTTGTGTTTTTTGTTTGTTGTTTATTTATTGTTTTCGGTTTTTTTTTTGTTTTTTGCCTGGATTTCTTATTTTTGCTCATTCCCCTCCCTTCTCTGTTGATATTTCATTATTTTGAAGTATGTGTATCTAATGTTGATCGGTTTTTTTTTTTTTGTTGTTGTTATTTTCGAATTTTTTTTCCTTCTCTTTTCCTCTTATTTCTCTCTTAATCTTTCATCATTTTTAAGTATATGCATCTAATGTTGATCGGATTTTTTTTTTGGGCCGGAATATGATTAAATTTTTTTTCCCGAATAAAACTCTAGATTTTGATTTTCAAATTTTTTGGGTTTTTTTGGGTTGGTTGTTGTCTCCCTCTCATTTACTCCATTCTCTTTCAATTTTTGTTTTTTTTTTCTTTCTCTTGGTTGCCCTCTTTGTTCTTCTCGGTTTTGAGTCATTGTTGAGCATATCTAATGTTGATTGGTAAATTTATTTATTTATTATTATTTTTTTGGAATCTGGGTTTTCTATATCTTATTTTCCGATTTTTTTTTTTTTTTTAGTTTCTTCTTCCTCTTATTGCTTTCTTAAATAGTTTGATCATTTTTCAGTATGTGGATGTAATGTTGATTGGAATTTATTTTTTAGTCCGCATATGATTTATATTTTTTAAATCCTAGATTACATTCTTTAATTATATTCTCCCCCTTCTTCTTGATTTTTTTTGCATTTTTCAGTTTTGTTGATCAACTGTTAATGGTAATTTTTTTTTGTCCGGGTATGAATTTTTTTTTTTTTAATCTAGGTTTTCATTTTTGGGGCTTTTTTTGGGTATTTTTAGTTAAGTTGTGTAATTTTTTCCCCTCCTCTATTGTTGATGTATTTTTGATTTAAAAGTTTAGCATTTTATGTTTCTGTCAATTGTTCATTTTTTTTTCTTTTGTCATCTGAATGTCAAATTTTTTCCCTCTTAATTTTCATTCTCGGTATTGTTTTTTTATCACTGATTTAGGTTTTCTATAATTATGTTATTTTTTTCATTGTTGTTCAGTTTTTCTTTTACAAGTTTAAGTTTTGATTTTTTTTTCGATGTTTTTTGGTATACGATTAAATGCAAGGAGTCAAATAAAAATTTAGGTATGTTTTTGTTTTGTTTTGTTGTATTTATTTTAGTAATATTTTGTTTCTTTTTTTTTTTTTTTCCTCATATATACTACTTAATTTGCAGTTTTTCATTTCTGTTATTTTTTTGTGAAGATTGTATCGACAATGCTATGGACATGGCTGCTTGGGAATATGGAGCAAGAGATTAAAGATTTTGTTTCTGTAATGTTTGTATTTGTTTAGTTTTTGATCTTTTTCCCCTCGGCTAATAGTCTCCTGATTTTGCATGCAAATTTTTTGCCGTTTCTGATTTTCTTTCATATTTGATGCTTCAATTTTATGATTTAGTTAGGATTGAATGGTGTTAGATTTTCTGATTACTGATTTTTCTAGGCTATTCATATAGTTTCTAACTTTTGATGTTATCTGCTGTTTTTGCTGATCTGTCATGAGCATTTAATGCTTCTTTATCAATTTGCTTTGGTTGGAATATTGCTATTTGTTTTATGTCTGTTATTTTCAGACTAATCATTATTTTAACTCAGATTTTTCATATCTTTAAATCTGTCATTAATATTTTGAATTTTCGTTATTTTTCTGATTTATTGTGACTTAATGTATTTTTGTTTTTTTTATCTATGGAAAATTTATTGTATCTCTTTTTGACCGACCTTTTCTATAAAACTTTTTGGAAATAAATTTTTTACCGTATTTCCTCTTATAAGTACTTTTCTGCTTATTTATTAGTTCATTCCCATATCTTATCATTACTTTCTCTAATAGCTTCTTAATTGCTCTCCTCTGAACCTTCCTTAATTGTCATCCGAATCCATCTGTTCTGCTCTTTGCTGAAAATTAATCATCTTGACCATCTTTATTTCTGTGCAAATTGTTGTTTTTAATCAGATACTATTCATATTCATCTCTATTAATTGGAATTTATTTTTCCTTATTATATAAGTATTATCTGTTTTTATAATTATTGTTATTAGTATTATAATGATGCTATACGAGAAATAGTTTTGTTATTGTATTTAGTTTTTTTTTTTTATACTCTGTTTCTGTCTCTCCCCTTCTCCCCCGTTCTGACTATAATATTAATGTTAGTTTTGTATAAATTTTTTATTATTATTCTTATATAAGTTAGATGATTATATCTTATATGATTTACAATTTTTTATTAACTGCTGTGAATGTTACTGTAGTTGTGATAAATGTTTTTTTTTTTTTTCCGTCCCTTTTCTGTTTTGTTTTGTTTTGTTCATACTTTAATGTTTTTTTTACAAATTTTTACCACAAATTATAACATGCTGTGATGATCTCCATTTATGTATAATTTCATCCATATACCAAATATATTACTTATATTGGTATATGTTGCTGAATTTGATATTAGTCAAGTGTATGTTGAATAACTGTTATCTGTTATTTGATAGTTTTCATTGTTGCTGTGAATATTTGGGAATTATAATCTCTATCCTGATAATAAAATCATATTGAATATATTACTGTTTCACTTAGTTTCTTGAGTTTTTAGTATTTTGTTAATTTTTTTACATTTGCAGTTTTGTATTGTAACTATTTTTTATCTCCTCTTATTCTTTTTATTTTTTTTTTCCAGAGATCAATTTTCGGCTCTCTTTTCTGTATTTACTGATTATTCCATCTCTTACTGTTTTTACTACTTGGTATTTTTTCACTATTTTTTTTTTGGTTATCTTCCTTTCTGCTTAATAATTTTTTTCATACTATAGATATATTCCCAAATATCTCACCTGGTAGCTATTGAAGACAAGGTTGAATAACATTTTACTTACTCTTCATAAATAATCTTATGATATTTGAGATTATTTAAGGCGGATCCCACAAATTAACGGATTGACAAGGAAAGTTGTCATCCTGAAACAAGAATATGTCATGCTTAGAATTTTTTCCACTCCAATAAAAGTGCTTATATTTTTGCCACTACATAAGATTGGTAAACTGTTAGCAAATTATGTTTTTTTTTTTTTTTCTAGAAATATTTCATGCCAGATATTGAGTATCTATCAGATTACGTCGCGAGAATAAATGGTGACTACTTGATGAATATGCTGCAGTTTTTCAGCACAAATCATTGATCGTCTCTGAAGTTGTTCACTGGTGTCACCGGCCACCAGAATAATAAACAATGATTAAAGAAAGATAGACAACAAAATTATAACCAAAATAAATCATCGGATCAACAATATGAATTTTTCAAAAAGAGTTTTCACTATATCAAAATTAATCAACTAGTGTTATACTATAACAAGATTAAAAATAAAAAATAAAAATCTAAAATCCATTTGCATCATTGAGGCATCGATGTGAAAAATGCAACACAGTTACATCCCTCTGCGGGCTTAGAGTGTCACACACTCATACTTCACTAAAAGACAGCTACTTCAGCTAAAAACAATAGTGAAGCTTTATTATAGTCGAACTTCTATTATAATTATGTTTTTATGACTTAAATACAAATAATACGAACCTTATCCACTTTATCTTTTTTTATTTTTTATTTTTTTCCCTCCTGGAACCTATCAACTTCAGCATTAATAATTAGACTACTTGACTAGTACCTATTAAATTTTGGGTCATTTCTACTTTATCAGCGAAACTTTAAAATTCACACCACATCATTTAAAATTTGAATTTTCCCTACTTTGTCTTCTCCAATTATTTTCCCTTCAAAAGCAGGAGTGGACATACTGTTTTTTCCATAATTGGGATTTAATTGGAAATGAAACAAATGCTACAAAGGGGAAGAAACTCAAAATTTGTAATAACAAAACGGAATTATTTAAAATTTAATAGGTAAAATGATAACGCCTACAAATTCATGGAGCATGATATGAATAGCCTTAATTATTTAATTCCCTTTATGATACAATTGTTTGTTGCCCGTACGCCTTGTTGACTCAATTGAGAATTGGATGGGCAACAACAGTAAGGTTCTTGTCAGATTATTACTGCTTGGCAAATAGATTAGGATAGGAAAGTTTGAAATTTTTTAATTCAATCTGAAATTACTAATTCTTATAAGTATAAATAAAATGAGTGTTGAAATTTGATAATTCAATTTAAACTGGATAATATTATTTCAGGAAAAAAATTCAAATTGGGAGGGCAATCCCCTTCGGTGACCATACCCCAAACTGGCTTCTCGATAAAAACTCACTCTACCTGTTCAATATTCATTATTACAAAAGTTGGCTTAGACGACATAGATTACACGACGGTTTTTGTAAAACCGTCGTGTAATCTCTCAGTTTTATAAATCCTTACCAGCCATGATTTTTATTTTGCAGAACAGTTTCGCAGCCGCGAAAAACATTACGGAGACCTGCGAAACTAGATCCTCCGCTGTCGTTCAACGTCGTTACCACCGTCCACGATATCAACACTCTCTTATAGTCATTATTTGTAAGTGATTATCACTTACTCTTTTGAGTTATTTTGTACTAATTCATTGTAGATATTTTAGATATCTAAAACCGTATATTCTCGTTTCTTTTTTGAAAGTATGATTTGTTAAATTATGTCAAAAACTTAATATGTATTATTTTAATTGTAAAAACTTGATTATTGAATGAATTTTATGATTTTTAATTTGGATTTAGGCCGGGTTCTTGCAAATGGATCGAAAATGGATGTGGGCTAATAGATTGACTAGAAAATATCAAGATGGTGTTGCAAATTTTTTGTCATTTGCCAAAACTCACTTAAAAAATGATAAGATTTGGTGTCCTTATGTGGATTATGAAAATCATAGGTCTCATTCAGTTGATGAAATTAGAAGACATTTGCTTGGACGTGAGATTATTTGTTCGTACCAAATATGGTATTTACACGGTAAAATTTGTTTGAATCCAACATCGAAGAACAGAGAAAAATAACCTATTGTTGAGGAAGATGTAGGAGATAATTGTTTGATATGATTAATGATTTGAAAGAACCACTTTGTGCACCGTCCGGAGTTATTTGATGCCATGATTAATGATGTCGAGATGCCCTTGTATGACAGGCGCACTAAATATACGAAATTGTCCGCATTGGTCAAATTATGGAACATGAAGGCATCGGAAGGGTGGACAAATTCTAGTTTCACGACTCTTTTAGAATTTCTAAGTGAGTTTCTACCGGTTGATAATAAAATACCGGCTAGTACGTACGAAGCTAAGAAGACATTGAGCACTTTGGGAATGTAATATGAACAAATTCATGCATGTCCAAATAATTGCGTCATTTACTGAAATGAGTATGAGGATTTGGATGAATGCCCGATTTGAAAGAGTCAAAATGGAAGAAGGGCAAGAAGTCAACGAATGGTAGTAAATGAGTGTCGGCAAAGGTGTTATGGTACATTCTTCCGGCGCCACATCTGAGGCGTTTATTCCGTAATGCTGATCATGATAAGAATTTGACTTGGCACCATGATAAATGTGTTAAAGATGGCATTTTTAGACATTCAGCCGATGCACCACAATGGAAGACCTTTGATGACGATCATCCTGAATTTCATACGGAACTACAAAATCTACGTCTTGGTTTATTAGCGGACGGAATGAACCCACATGGTAATATGAGTAGTAGGCATAGTACTTGGCCCGTCATACTTGTCAACTATAATCTCCCTCCGAAATTGAGCATGAAGCGGATGATCTTGATGTTAACTTTATTAATCTCTGGTCCTCAACAACCAGGGAATGACATTGATGTATACTTGACACCGCTAATCGATAATCTAAAGAGCTTATGGGAAAAGGGGATCGAAGTTAGAGATGCTTACCGTCAAGAGACATT
Source organism: Ficus carica (assembly GCA_009761775.1). Lineage (NCBI taxonomy): Eukaryota > Viridiplantae > Streptophyta > Magnoliopsida > Rosales > Moraceae > Ficus > Ficus carica. Next base: position 7,987 of record VYVB01000604.1, read on the forward strand.
CACACTTCGTGCAATGTTGATGTGGACAATTAATGACTTTCCGCTTATGGAAACCTATCTGATTATTCTGTATAGAATTCTATGGATTGTCTCGTTTGTATGAAAGAAACATCTTTCATCCGGTTGAAGAATGGTAAGAAAACCTTTTACCTTGGTCATAGGAGATTCTTACCAACAAATCATGGATACCGCAAACAAAAAAATAGGCTTTCGATCGTAATACCGAAGAAATAATCCCTCCCCGGATTTTGATGGGTGGTTAAAGATTTGAAAGTAGTGCCTGGGAAAAGAAAATGAAGTAAGAAGGATCTAGTGGTTGATGGACCTTGAAAAAAGAGGTCACTTTTCGTTCGTCATTGCTTGAATGTTATGCATATTAAGAAATACGTTTGTAAATCAATTGTGGGCACGTTACTTGACATTCCTAATAAGACCAAAGATGGTGAAAAAGCACGGTTAGATCTTAAGGATTTGAAAATTAGACTTAATTTGCTCCCTACAAAAAGAGGGAATGTCACTTACTCACCTCCGACAAAGTATACATTATCTAGACAAGAAAACAAAAAGCTTTGTGAATGACTTGCTTCTGTAAAAGTGCCCAACGGGTTTTCTTCCAACTTCAAAAGGTAGGTGTCTATTAAGGATTTGAGGCTCATTGGAATGAAAACACATGATTGTCATATCTTAATGCAACAATTATTACCGCTTGCCTTGGGAGGAGTTTTAACAAAGGATATGAGATTTCCAATTACAAAGTTATGCTCATTTTTCAATTCTATATGCTCAAAGGTAATTGATCCATTTATGCTAGATTTGCTACAATCAGAGTTGGTTAAGACATTGTGCTTGCTTAAGAAATATTTTTTACATCCTTTTTGACTAATGATTCATCTAACGGTGTATTTAGTATGGGAAGTTAAGCTATGTGGACCGGTGTACTTGAGATGAAAGTATCATTTTAAAAGGTACATGAAGGTTTTGAAGGGTTATGTCAAGAACCGAAATAGGCTGGAATGATGTATAGTAGAAAGCTACATAGTAGAGGAATCGGTCGAATTTTGCTCTGAGTATTTGTCTAATACGGAAGTAATTGGGTTGCCAAAGACTACAAACAATATTGACTCGAAAGGATTATCCGTTGGCGTTCCTTCATTCGGTAAATCGAGGTGAATGGGAGCAAGCTTGTCTTACATAATAGGGTTAAAATGGAGCCTTTTATTGAGGTTCACCTAAAGGAATTAAAAGATGCAAATCCAAGAAGAGTAAGAAATGAAAAGTGGTTGCAAAATGAACATAATCGGACCTTTCTTCTGTGGATACGAAGACATGTGTTTAAGAAGATCGGCATTTCGCAAGACTTAATGACCTAGCTAGAGGACCGTCGATGTTAGTTACACGGTATAAATCATACTTTGTCAATGGTTATACATTCTACACTCGCGAAAGAGATGTGAAGCATCCTGTTCAAAATAGTGGTGCGAGGTATCCGTGCGGAGGCTATGCATATTTTATCCGCAAAGGACAAGAATCCAGTATATGGAACCATGAATTACTTCGGTTTCATTGAAGATATTTGAGAACTTGATTACTGTGGATTACAAGTAGCACTTTTTAAGTGCAAGTGGGCTGATAATAATTATGTTAGGATTGACAGTGATGGCATCACAGTGGTGGACTTTAGACGATTGTAATACAAAAATGATCCATTCATTATGACATCACAAGCAATCCAAGTATTTTAAATAACGGATCCCAAAAATTTAAAGTTGTCCTTAGTTGTGTCGATGAAGCAAAGAATGATTCGTGATGGTTAAGAAGATGAGGAACATTGCACCAACATTCCATCATTCACAAAGGGATTGCCACTGGTTGAGGAGATTGATGATTTCGATGATGATGTTTCTCACTTGCTTCGACTTGATATTGAGTGGATACGTGTTGAGAAAGCAAAGAAAAATAAAAAGAGTAAAACTTGAACATTTTGTCATTTGTATATCATTACTATTTATTAACTCCTTTTGATTACCATATTATTTTAATTCGCTATGTATTAGAGTTTATTTTGAGCATTAATGTTGAACATGGATCAATACTGTGACAGTTTGGGTCACTGTTTAAATAACACATGGGGTAGTTGGTTGTGGGATGACAAAAAAAAAAAAAAAAAAAAGGAGAATAGGAAAAATGTCATGAGATTACACGATGGTTTCTGCCAAAACCGCCGTGTAATCCATACATATGGCGACGATCCATTGTCGTATGTGCATAAAATAAATAAAGATTACACGACGGTTTCTGGCCAAAACTGTCGTGTAATCTTCCGAAAATAAACTTAAAATTTGAAATTTTGTATTTTGAAATTCGTGCGTAAAACCTTAACACGATGGTTTCGGCCGAAACCGTTGTGTAATCTTCCGAAAATAAACTTAAAATTTGAAATTTTGTGCTTTGAAATTCATGCGTAAACCCTTAACTTAAATCCACTTTCCTCATCCTCTCTCCTCATTTTCATCTTTCTCCCTCTCGACCACTCAAAGATTTCTCCTACCCACTATCTCCTTTGCTCGCCCGCCGATAGTGTCGCCGCCCTCCCCGCTGATTTCGTCCCCTCTCTCTCATTCTCTCCCGGTGATGTCGCCGTTGCCCTCAACGCCGCCCTCCCCTCTCTCTCCTTTTTCCACCGCCGCCGCCACCACCTCTACTGCCACCCTGTGGTCCCTTCAAAGCTGTGACTATTTTGCATCAAAGAAAGGCAAGGTGACTTCCATATTGCTTAATTTCTTGTTTTCTAACAAAAATACAAACACACACATCTTTAGTAACTTTCTTGGAGTGTAATTTGTGTAGTTATTGTTGTTCAATTTTTTTTATTGTTGCTCTCTATAGACGGACGGTTTGTGCAATTTTTTGGCAGTTTAAGATCTTTGTAGACTATATTCTGTGTATTTTTTTTTCCGTCCACTACATGCTCGATGAAATGTCAAAATGGAATTTCGTTTGGTTAATTATATGAAATTAGTTTCTAGTGTAGTATGCTTGGATTTTTTAACGTTCTTGGTGAATGTGAATTTGATTTGATTAAATTGGACTGATTATTTGTTTGTTTTGTGTATTTGTGTTGCAATAAATATAGGTGAGTGTTGTAATAAAAAATGACACAAAATAGAGCTGGAGTATGCAAAAAGGGAAGATCACGAAGATCTTTGTAGACTATATTTTGTGCATATTTTTTCCCGCCCACCACATGCTCGATGAAATGTCAAAATAGAATTTCGTTTGGTTAATCATATGGAATTAGTTTCTAGTATAATATGCACGGATTTTTTAATGTTCTTGGTGAATGTGAATTTGATTTGATTAAATTGAACATATTATTTGTTTGTTTTGTGTATTTGTGTTGCAATAAATATATGTGAGTGTTGCAATAAAGAATGACACAAAATAGAGCTGGAATATGCAAAAAGGGAAGACCACGAAGAAAAAACCCATTTAATCCCAATGTCGATGGTAAACGAAGGGCAACTCTAATGAAACGAGTCCATATGGTAAGGAAAAGTGGTGAACGAATTGAAGTCATCTTTGACGAGAAAGGACAACCGGAAGGGAAACATGGTGATAAATTGACGAGAAAGGCTGCACCATGCACATACACCTACTATATTTTTCCGAATCAAATATAGATCCCAAGTGGTAGACGGGCTCAAGCATATTTGGGCTTTAGACAAAATCTTCAAAGAACAACCTAGGAGCGCAACAAGAATATATGGGGAAATTGTAGCAAATAACGAGCATATTTTATAGGTACTTTTAAAGCAAGTTTTTTAAAAGATGATGTATTAAAGTATGTATTTTTCAGAAAAATCCGTAGATTTTTTTTAGAAAATAACCGATTTACGGTTAATTTTTAGTAACAAGTTTATGTGCATAGTTTCATGTTAGATAATGAAAAAGATATGAGGAGTGTGTGTGAGAGAGAGAGAGGAGGTTTTTTATTTTTTTTTATTTTTTATATAATCATAAATTTGATTATACTATTTTACATTTAAAATTTTATGTTATAATTTACTTTTACTTTTTTCAAAAATCATTTTTTTTTTGTGGGTATGCCTCGTAGGAGTGGTTAAATGTTAGCAAAATATATTTTGCTAAAAGTACTCCCTGCCAGATGTAGAGTAATTTACCGGATTACTCCGCAAGAATAAATGGTGACTACTTGATTAAGTTGCATTTTTTTCAGCACAAATCACTAGTCGTCTCTGACGTTACGATCAATCAACTTGCACCATACTATAAAAAGATTAAAAATGAAAACTGAAATCCATTTGATTCATTGAGGTTTCAATGTGGGAAGTGCAACACAATTTCATCCCTCTGCGAGCTTAAAGAGTCTCACACTCACACTTGATTAAGAACACATCAACTTCAGCTAAAAACAAATTAAGCAAAGCTTTATTATAGTCGAACTTCTATAATAATTAATTACGTTATTATGACAGACAAGAACTTAAAAACAAACAATACAAACCTCACCCACTTTATCTTTTTTTCCTGATCTAGGTTTAACGGGAAATGAAACAAATGGGACAAAGGGTGTTGGAGAATTGAAGACATTAGGCCAATCAGAACTTGATCTTCCTTAAACTGGTGCAACTGGGGGAGATATTCTTGGCATCATTCTCTCTGATTTATTATTCAATTTTATTGCCTTCAAATATATATAAGATTGTTTCCTTTTTTTTTTTTTTTTTTTTTTTAAATTTATTTATTTCTTCTATTTTCAACGATTGCCTTTATATGTAATACTCTTGTACCATTTTGAACATATATGAATACAATACAAAAGGTATTCTTTCGATTCTTGTCATGGTATCAGAGTAAAGGCACTCTTGAGACCTCGTAAAGTTAATTCGTTCTTGTTCCATTTATTGATATCTATTCCTTTGGTATTTGTTCTTATGGCTGGCAAAACAGATACCGAAAGAGTGATACGGGAAAAAATGCAAAGAACGCTGCCTTCACTTTGCATTCTTCAGACAATTTTGGAGCTATATTTGTGTCCTCTCCTTTAAATGGAGATAACTACACCCTGTGGAGCAGAGCGATGATCAAAGCTTTTAGCGTCAAAAACAAGTCCGGATTTGTCAATGGAACTGTCACCAAACCTTCCACAACTGATGAAAGTTATGTTCTCTGGAAGCAATGTGATGACATGGTCGCATCATTGATCATGAACGTCATCATCCCAGAACTTGCAGGAGATGCAATCTATGCATAAATAACAAGAGATTTGTGGGAGGATCTTGAAGAAAGGTTTTCACAAATCAACGGACCTCGTATATTTGAACTACAAAAAAGCATTAGTTCGATATCACATGGTCATGATTCTATGACTGTTTATTATTCCAAGGTTAAGGCTTTGTGGGATGAGTTGAATCTTTATTCTCCTATACCATCATGCACATGTGATTCTAACAAACTGTAGAAGCCCATAAAGATAGGGATCGTACCATGCAGTTTTTGATGGGTCTAAATGAGACATGTTCAGTTGTACGTGGTCAAATATTGTCGATGGACCCAATTCCGGCTGTTGGAAAAGTGTTTTCTTTGCTACTTCAGGATGAGAGGCGGTGAGGTATCTCTGGGGTACGGCCATCGTCACCTGATAATGCTGCATTCGCTGTTAAGGGAAATAACTATTCAGGAAAACCCGAAAAGCAATGGCAGAGGAGATCAAAGCCTTGGAAGCTAATCAAACGTGGACTCTTGCACCTTTGCCTCCAAACAAACAGGCAATAGGATGTAAATGGGTCTAGAAAATTAAGCACAAACAAGATGGCTCAATTGAGCGTTACAAGGCTTGTTTAGTGGCTAAGGGATATAACCAATAGGAGGGGATTAATTATCAAGAAACTTTTGCACCAATTGCAAAGCTCACAACCATGCATACAAAAAGTGTTCTTTCAATTCTTGTCAAAGGGGGAAGAAACTCAAAATTTGTTGTAACAAAATGGAATTATTTAAAATTTAAGAGGTAAACCACAAAGTTCGCGGAGCATTAATACGAATAGCATTAATTATTTAATTCCCTTTATCATACAAATTATTTTGTTGCCCATACACCTTGTTGACTCAACTGAAAATTGGATGGGCCCTTGTCAAAAACAATAAGATTCTTGTCAAGATTATTACTACTTGGCAAATAGATTAGGATAGAAAAATTTCGAATTTGATATGATTACAGATTCTTATAAGTATAAAATAAAATGCACGTCGTTCAGATTTCAAAATAAATTATCTTATTAGATAATTCAATTCAAACTGTATAATATTATTTCAGAAAAAAACTTCGAATTGGGATAGGGATCCCCTCCGGTAATCTGACCATACCCCAAACTGGCATAGGTGCCTCTTCCCGATAGAAACTCACTCAACCTGTTCAATATTCTGTGGTCCATCCACATCAAAAGATCTTCCTGCCACTTCCTCATCTGCTCGTGCATTAGCTGAGGTGCTGAGCACTACATTATTGTCCTTCTCTCGCAAAAAAAAAAAAAAAAAAAAGATTCAAGCACTCCTGTTCAGTATGGCGAATGGGTGGGAGAGTCCATGGTGTGTGCTGTATGCATAAGTGTATTTTTGACCAGTAATGGCAGATCGGATGGTGGGGATTGAATCTTGCGAGGTAATTTTATGATCAGGCATGAACCACTGTATCCTTGTCTTTGAACTATTGGGATGGAATAAACATAGTCAGCTGTTTGATAATTACATAGCATGGCAAGGGTAATACAACAAAATTACCATCAAATTAACGTCCGAAAAAAAAAAAAAAAACTAAATGGAAATGGAAATTAAAGAAAAGGTCCATGAAGCATGAATAGGAATAGGTTGTTCAAGAAGTGGTGAGTTATAACGCAAATATTGGAGAGAATACAATGTCCTGAAAATCTAAGGGTTCCTCTACAAGACTCGTCCATGGAGGTTGGGCAAGAATCTAATTTTTTGGTACTACGAAGCGGCAATTGGCCCAAAAATTGGATGGGGGTCAAGATGCAGTCTAACGATGACAGTTGACTCAACTTGGGGCGGCTATTAATCTAGTAGCTCTTTTTATCTAGGCGCCTGTGCCGTTCTCTAATTGAGAAGAGGCCGTTGGTTTTATCTTAAAGATGCAGTGTCCACGAATCAAAGTATACAGAATATGGTTCAATCCATATATTCCAGTCTGTTAATAGGACCTCATTGCCATGATATTTTTAGTTGATTTATAAGATTGCCCCTTACAAAGGATATTTGTTGATTCTTACCCCAACTATGTATATGTTTTAGTTTTTGGATCTCTAATCAAATGAGATTGTATATGTAGAGACGGTTATAAGCATAACCATATCTATTTGCAAGATTGTTTCCACGATTTTTTTGTCTTTTTTTAGACAATACCGAAATTCAAATGAGTAAAAAATAAAAAATAAAAATAAATAAATAACAACAGCATATACAGAAACAAAAATTAAGAATACAGATGCCTGTTTTATTACACTCTTATAATAGAAGATATATAATTAATTTATTGTGAGTGCCTTCAAGAAAAGCTAAAGAAAGCAAACATAATGTAATATCACAAACAACTCTCTTTTGTTCCTCCCTCTCCACTATTATGTAAATGAAAAGCGATTAGTTTGCACTAACTCATAATTACATGAAAGGAAATGAGACATATTCAGACAAAAGAAGCTGCCAAAGGAATTGATAGAAATTTGCGCTCTCTTCCTTGCCATAATTTGCTTTGTCCAACTTCCTAGCCTGAAAGAACCCCAAAAAAAAATTTTATAATAATAATTGTTGGAGTTATTTCTTTACTTTTACAGTTTTTTTGTGTGTTTTTTTTGACGTAATTTACTTTTACAGTTTTACTTTATATTCATTATTTTTTTCCAGATAATTTATGTACGACAAACCTGAAAAAGTAACACCAAGGGAGGGACTATATGATCTGGCAACATTACAGAACGCTTGAATACCTGTAAATAGGGGGAAAAAAAAGAACTTGTTTATTATTGGTTCTTAATAGAGAGAAAGTTAAACTTTAATGAATATATATATATATATATATATATGTTAAAAAAAAACGTATTAAAAGATATCTTATTCCACGTCTCTTTTTTGTATAGTTGATTAACATTTTAGTAGGGTAGGTTTATTATTTTGTTCCATTCAGTTTGTTATTTATCTATATATATATATATATTCTTTTTGGTTAGCAAAATAAGAAACAATAATTTACCTTAATTAATCAACAAATTACAAAGAAAGTAAACATAAAAATAAAAGGGAAAAATTTTTGCATACATTTTCCTTAAAAGAATTCAAGATTTATGTCAACTATATATGTAAGCTTTGAAGAGGAAAAATTAAAAGTACCTGAGGCAAGAGAATGGCAGCCGCTATAGCACCAATATAATTTAACAGCAACAACCCAACGGCAAAGTAAGCAACATTTTTACCTCCGAACCTCGCTGGAAACGTTCGAATGTTGTACCTATAATAAATAAAATATTTCGAGATTAAAAAGTGAACAAAATGAAATAAAAAAATATTTTAAGTTCGATAAATGTGATAAGATGTAAGAGCTGCAACTTACTTCATGTCACCTTTTACATCTGGGATATCTTTTGTGATGGAAATGACCATAAAAAATATTATGGAAAAAGCCAGGATGAAAATAGTTTGGGGACTGTAGAACAAATTCAAAGCCGAACGTTAGATTTCTATAAAGAGTTAAATCATGTGTAGGTTAACAATAAGAATAATACTAAGCGGTATTTGTGTTGTTAATTAAACACGACCTACTAATAAAAGATGGATTACATCACTGCCCCATCTTAAATCAAATGTTTTTTCAATGTAACATTCTAGTTAATTTATTTGTCAATTTTCATGGGTTTTGTTTGAAACTGTCCTGTTGACCATCAACTTGCAATGTTAATAATTAAGAAATCTCGCTCCCCATCGCATCTATCTATTGGTCGAATAATTATTTAAGTAACCACAACTTGAGGCAAAAATATAATATAAAAAGTAAAACTACAAATTAATATATAGTAAAATCATTACCCTGCAATAATAGTAATAATAATAATATGAATAACAATTATAATAGTGGTGGTGATGATGATGATAATATATAATAGTGGAGTACTATATAGATGGAAATACTTAAGCTACACGTCATATGAGCAAACTAAAGATAAAGATTTTCAACCGAAAAAAAAAAAAAAAACTGAAGATAAAGATAACACGTTAATAGTTTGAAAAGAAAAATAATAATAAATAATAAAAACAAGGAGCAAGAGATAAAAAATTATAGAAAATTTTTGCTTTCGAAAAAATATTGCATACGTACCTCCACACAAATGGACGTCCAAGAGAAGCGTTGGCGGTATAAAATATACCGACAGTTTGAACAAAATTAACCTGCATATACAAGTTGTTTTATTTATTAATCAAATATCATATTTTCTCTTTAATTTTTTTTTTCAGATCATTGTAAAATTAATTTTTCATGTATTTTTTTTAACTGGTTTCAGAGGAACATTCCAATGACCCCATAAAATTTTACAAACAAAACACAATTTCATTTCAAGATACAGGGATTGGAAGGTAAAAGAATTACTACCGTAGGAAGCAACATAGTGGTTGCAAGAGTAGATCCCTTGAATCTAAAGGGCGGAGCAGAGTAGGAGGTGGCCAGGAAAAGACCAAAACAGTAGAGAGCAGTAGAGATGAGGTCGGCGTTGCACAACCAAAAAATCAACAGGCCAGAAATTACACAAAACGACATCATAAGCCATACGTGTTTTAGTGAAAGTTCTCCAGATACTAAAGGTAAATAAGGTTTGTTCACCCTGAAAATATAACATACAAAGATAAATTAAGGAAAAATAATTAAATTTTTTTTAGCCAAAAAATAATGAAAGGGTATTTGAAATACTTGGAAAGCTTACCTATCAATATCAATATCAAAAACCTGATTGATACCATTAGCATAAGCGTTCACAAAAAATATAGCAATTAAGCCCGGGAATGCCTTAAGCCATAGAGGCCACTGAAGTATTAGTTGGTTTTCATTCAACACTCTTGCATACAAACACCTGCCAAAAAAAAAAAGTGAACATGTATTAATTTCTTGCACTGCAAACCAGTTGTTCTTTTTCCTTTTTTTTTTTTTTTTTGGTAAAGGTATACTTGCATGGATGAAATAAGTGTTTGCCGAATTGCATAGGGCCTTATGAACGTATAGCAAGCAGCTCCAAAACGTGAAGCTCTGGCAAATAGTGAATCATCAGAACTAGCTAATTCAGTATCAGCTTTGGTATACACCGGTTTGGAGTCCGCCGGTTTAGCTTGAGCGCATGCCTATAAGACCATAAGTTTCAATTTATAAGTTGAATTTAAGACCAGGAGTAATTAATCATGGCACATTTAACTCATAAAGAATTACTAAAACTAATCTGCAAGCAAGCCCCTCAGCAACATCCTGCGAAGGATTTGCGACGGGAGAGGCTTGCGGATCATATCATGTTTAACGTAAGTTGTGGAGAAATTAATTGTACCCGGTTAGAATCACGCTTATTTTGGCCGAACAACAAGGATTTCGAGAGCTTGTTCTCCCCATAGAGCCCCACTGGCAGGTTCAAATTAATATTGGTGGATCATTTTGAAGGAAGGTTGGAGGATTTTGTTGCCTTGACAGGAATTGACTTAGTGAAACTAGAGATGGCCTTCATGTAACGTTGAGATGGGATGGTTGCTGGTAGCCTAACAGAAGAGTATGAGATTGAAAACTCCATATTGAATGTTTCCGAACTCAAATATTAATGTTGCAACCACGGAAACAAAGAGGATGAGAGAGAGAGAGAACAGAAATATTAGTTCTTGAATTCGAAAACAAATGCTTGAAGAACTAATTTAACATTTATAGGAGAGAATGACGAATCAAGATTTGTTATTCTAAATTTTTCGTTATTTTATTGACAGCCACCTCAATAATTTGTGTTATATCATCTAAATTTAATAACTTAGCCATATAAAAATAGTTAAATACTTAATTTCTTAAATAATTTGATGAATTGTCATGATGCTATTGTAGAGACAGTCATTGAAACAAAAGAATAAAAAGCAGATCTGAACTCGAGAATGACAAGTACAGAAAAATTAATTTGCTTAATTTGACAAAGTCTACTTAATTTTCTTGTCAAACTTTAAATTTCTTTATTCCTCTTTGCTTGATTTGATTCTCTTCTGGGATTACATGTGCTATTCTTACATGTGCTTCGCTGACTTTTCTATGAATATTGAATATTAAATAATAAATATGGAAGTTCTTTTTTGTGCATGGTTTTGTGTCTAATATGAAACCGATGGGTGAATAATAGAATTCTAAAAATAATATATTTAGTAGTACAATGGAAGTGATGTTAATATTAATTACGCAAATCTATAAGTAGTCAACATGAATGATTTTTGGAAGCTAGCAAAGCTAGTTCACATTTAACCCTTTTTTAAGCAAGGAAATTAAAATTAATTTATGGCTGTTAATTTGTTTATAAAAAATTAAGGCTGCAAATACCAAGTCATAGGTAATTATATAATTAAATAAGCGAATAGAAAATTAATCAAGCCCGCCAGTGGAACCAAATTTTCATAAAAGCGACAATATGTCTAAAAATAATTCGTTTTCTGGCCTTGACCATTTAATGAAGTCTCTTTGCATAAATATATATTTTTCTACCGTGTTTGATTTTCTCAAAAGCAGTTATCCCCTGCTTCACATCTTATTTTACATGTTTTTTATTTTTTTTATTTTTTATTTTTTATGAATGATGGCAAGAGGAATTACCTCTGCTGTCATATAGCTTTATTCATATATTTTTTTAATTTTTCAATAGAATTCTCCATTTTATAAGTTGATGTTTTAGTTTACTAGTACAATAATGGGAAGCGACAATATAAAAATTGATTTTTTTCTTTTATTTTATGTCACTACAATTAATTTTGGAAATTGATGCGGCAAGTTGTGAATTAATATTCCATCAAAGACTAGATCATGCTGTTGATGGCCTTCTTATCATCTCGGGCTTGCTGATTTCTTTGGCTTCCGGAGCCGCCTTCTATTAATTTTTACAAATAGCAATTATTTGCCTAATTCCTTATTAATCCTTAATTTTTATTTTAAAAACATCAAATTATTCTTAATTTTTGTATTGTTAAGTAAATAGTCTATTTATTAAAATAAATTCATGGAAACACATCACATGACATAAGTGATTTTGAAATATATATTTTGTTTTAGGATCTTTTAAAAAGGAAAAAAAAAATAAAACAATCTTAACCCACACCACCTAAAACTCTTAAATATCTTAAGGTTAAAAATGAAATCTACTGATAATATAATTTTTTTCAAGTCATATCATAAAAATCTCCTAAAAAAGTGGTAATTGCCATTTGTATTCACGGGGAGAACATGGTTGTGCGTTGTGTTAAGAGATGTAATTAATGTAGCTCGTGAGATGGCAATTTCTTGTTAGCTACTAACCTAATCGATTATGGAATATATTAGAACTCTTTCATTTAGGTACTAAGCATGCATTTGGTTGGTTCGTTTGAGTTGAAAAATTGGAGTCATCTTAGTTGTAGTTGAGTTAGGCTTCTAAATTATGCGTTTGGTTTATTGGAGTTAAAAATTAAAAAAACTTGAATTGTGTTCGAAAAAATATATACCAATATAGATCTTGGAATAAAAAAATAATCTCATTTTGATTTGGAATAGCATTATTATTGACTGTTTAAAGTTTGAATTTGAAGTCAGAGTTGAAATTATAAATAATAAAATTGAGTTGATTATTTTGAAAAAAAAAATTTAGAATTGGATACTTTGAGTTGGTGTGCCAAACAGTGTGGATTTTTGGACTTTTGTTTGAAAAGATGGAAACAAAGTTACCCCACACTCTAGCTAGCGAATTATATGTTTTGTCCTTGTTCCAATGTTTCTAGATTGCACGTTAATTAGAGTTTGCAACAAGCACAAATTTTTAATGATCTTTTCTCCGAGTGTTTTTGATGATTATAAAGATTGATGGTTTGTTTAACATTTCATCATGATATATATATTTTAGACATTATTTAAAAAAAATTATACAGTTTTTTTGTTATACCCTCGTAATATCTATTAAGAGGAAATTGTGTGAATATCCCTTTAATGCATATGTTTAGGATTTTTGTCTCATGATTTGGATATTTAGGGGGTATTTGGTGTGACGCCCCGACTTCCCAAGCCAGGTCGACACCGTGCTTACTTGTACTTAACTTGCTTGAAAATTTGAGAATTTTTTTTTTTTTTTTTTAAACATATTCACATAATTTATCTTATAGAGAAAATCTTGTCACCCATACGTACCCAACTGAAAATACCTTCTCGTGTCTTCAAACTTTATACATATAACAAAACATAATTTACTTTAGAAATATTAACACATTTTCTGAAAATTGAATGCGGAAAATTATGCGTAGTGGTATCCCACACCGCCCTTCACCCGCCGCAACGTCCGCATAGCCCATCACTTAAGCTGCAGGCTTCTTACCTACAGTATGAAATATAAGAGTGAGCTTTCGCCCAGCAAGTTCAAACATAATCTCACAAAATATTACAAACATCTTTAAAAAGAAACATGTCAATCATCACGAAACACATGCATGAACCATTTATGATTGATTGAATGTCTTATGTTTCATTATAGACTCAATCTTTATTATCTTGTCTCAACATGTGGGCCCATAGTGTACGTACCAAAAGCGCGCAGCCTCCAGACAAAGCTAGGGTTTGCAAGGCCCTAACAGTTCTGGGAATTAAACTGAACCCTTCACGATCACGGAAGGTAAATATCACAACTGAAACATGTAGCCTCCACGATCACGGGAGGTTGGTACGACACCTTACTTGTTTCATCTTACCATGTGGTTTAACATTAGTGAACATGCCTCATGATGTCACTATGTCATATCATACTCAACATTTGCCATAGCATAGCCTTCTTGAAAACATGGCATTTCTGAAACCATGGCATTTTTGAAAACATAACATTTCTGAAACCATGGCATTTTTGTAAACATGGCATTTCTGAAACCATGACATTTTACTAAACATAGCATTTCTGAAACCATGGCATTTTTGTAAACATGGCATAACATGTCATAACATAACTTAGCACATCATAGCATAGTATCACACATTATGGCATCACATATCATAGCATAACATAGCATGTATACTTGAAGATATAGTATACTTGAAAATAGTCTTTACTATTTTCATACTGTAGGTGAGGTTCGATACTTGCCTGATATGCTATGTTCCAAGTTTTGTTGCTTTAACTCAGATCGCCACTGCAGGTTACTTCCTGCTACATAAAAACATAGGATAAGGATCCTATAAAAATGCTGGTAACCTTTCCAACATTCTAGTTATATGTCCCCCACACATGTCTTGATCATTTACTAGGTTACTAATCGTAACCCTAGAGTTTGTGGTTAACCAAACTTGATCCATTACTTGTTATTATTGGGCCTAAGCCTAGTAACTCGGGTATCCTACCCGGTTACTATCTGTCAACATTTCGTTACTAAACTTTGGCTTGAAAAATTTGGCTAAAAATCTTTTGTTTAACTTTAAAATTTGTGGTTTTCAAAGTAGGACTTTATAAAAATCATTAAAGGCTGAAAACTGCCTTTTAGAATAATTTTCACCGTCAAAACAGTGGTGTTGGTGCAAAAATACAGTTTCTCTGCATGTTTTTAGAAAATCCTGTGCAAGAATTTCTTGCTCTATGCAAAGTTTTATAGTTCAGGTTGTATTTAAAAATTCAGATTGAATTTGGAAAACTTGTCTTCATGAAAGTTCTTGCTCTTGAAAAATTCTAAAACTTTCGTGTTTTAAGAAAAACCCAGTTCTGCTTGGATTCTTGTCAGTTTTAATTTGAAACTTACTGGACGTGTAGACTAGGTCTGGCAGATCAGTCTCGGATTTTCATAAAAACGGAGGCCATTGGAGCCTCATTTTGCAAATCTGTCCACGGTGTCCCCTAGGAAAAACTGTTCCGAGCAACTTTCATGTTTTAAGTTTTACCTAATTCGGCCTCTAAAGGCCTCAAAATCGGCTTGCCGTAAAACTGGTCAGGATCCACCCGAACCTGGCAGTTTTTCGGTTTAGAGTTCGTTTTACGTCCTATTTCATGCAAACTACCTCAACCGAACTTGCGGGAGCCTAGATAGCAAGCATGCAGCGTATTCTAACGTTCCTTACCATCATTACATAAACATTCATCACATCAAACACTTAGTGTGCATAACCAAGCACAACTTAAACATATTTAGGGACATATAACTTATCAAACACCTAGCATGCAATTCTAGAATCGGCTTGCACATAAAAAACAGGAGGCATACTATTCATCATCCATCTAGCATGCAACCCTAGTCATCAACTCAACATAAGCACAATTAAAGCTCATAACAAATATAAACATCAAACCACCCCTTAATACCTAATCAAGCACCACCCTAAGCAATAAAATAACTTTGAGCTTATGCTCTTACATTTTTCAACTTGAAATACATGTAAATTTCAAATTGAATGCTTAATTGAAAGAGATTAAGGTCTAGAATGGTTTACCTTGATTTAATGAAGAAATCGAGGCTAGGGTTGGTCACAAAAATTTTCCTCCTAGGACACCACCCAAGGCCGGTTTTGTTGCACCAATTGGCACCAAAATTGGCTGATTCTTGGTGGCTGCTTGCACCTAAACTAAGCACTCTTAAATCCAAATTTTCTCACTCACTCACCCCCCCTTGGCAGCCGGCTGTTGGCCCCCAAAATTGGGCACAAAACTGTCAAAATTTTTGGCTTGAACTTACTAGGAGAAACCGAAGACTACCAACATCAAAACCCCTAAGTTCTCAAATTTTTTTTCTTTGATCTTGCTCGCACTTAGAAGTCTGGATTTTTGAGAAAGAAAATGGCAAGAGTTTGACTGTTTTTTCTGAATTTTTGAGGCCAAAACCGCCCCCCCTTGTGGCCTATTTATAGGTGAGATTTTGGACCTTTTTGCAAAAATTTTTGGTTCAACTTTTGCTCATAAATCCTTGGAGTAAAACTAATCCTATTTTGACCCCTAAAAATTAAAAAAATTACACAATGGGAGGGTGAGGTGGCCGGCCATATGCTTGGTGAACAAGCAAAAATTTCTTTCCAAGCTTTGTTAAATAATTATGATGTCATAATTAAAGGATAAGGTGATGTCATCCACCTTAGGCCTTGTTTGACTATTTTCTTCAATAATCAATCCATTTTAAGCTTCACAGATATTTTCAATACTGTGTTTACTAATACACAGTATAATTCCATACGATTATACTGAACTGCAGTCCAAATTTATCTGTGTATAGTTGGACTGTATAAAAATTTCTCTTTTTATTTAAAGTCCTTTGGCCCTTAATATCCTATTTTAGGTGCTTGATTTTTTAAGGTGGTTTTTAAAGCCTATTCATGTTATCTCAACCGTAAAGACGGTTTTCGCAGTATTTTTCCCATACTGCTTATCATATCACAGTACCGTCTTACTCTAGTCAACCTTTGACTTATTCTGGTCAAACTTTGACTTTTTGATCAAACTTTGACCATCATGAATTCATAAAATTCCGTCATGCCTTTTTCCTTAAAAGGTCAATTATGGAGTCTCGTAATTAATTTACCGAGAACTCAATCATATACTGATAAAATTATGAATTTTGTATTGGTATTCATAATTTTCATACAATTGCACATAAACACATAGTACAAACTTTAGATTTCTTATATACAAGAAAATCATGAGTTCGTGAAAATTTTTGGATATTACATTTGGTGAATGAGTTGAGTTTGAGTTGAGTTGAAATTTTTAAGTTTGAATAGTTATTTTTTTTGACTTTTTCAGAAAAGACAAAAAAAAAATTTCAGAAAAAGACAAAAAAAAGTACAGTTTAACTTGAGTTAAACCTTAATGCCAAACGGGCCCAACTTGAAATCATTTGTTATTTGACGTTGCCAAGGTGTAAAATTCCTAACCATCGGACAATGAGCCTCAACAATTGGGCTCCACTTTATAAATACACGTCACGTATAAGATGAAGGGGTTCCAATCTTTTTGACTTTCTAGCCACAACTCACTCCTTTACTCTGTACAATTATCTCTCAAGTAGAGAAGATATGAAAGCTTATTCTCTCTAGAAGGGCTCACACTCTACAAGGGACCAACACCTCGGGATTTTTCCCAGTACTCTCTCTCTCCTACAATTACTATCCTCTTTCTCTCTACATCTACTCCAGCGAACTTTCCACATGAATCTCACCAGCACAAAGCACTAATGTACCTTCGTTATGCTTTTGATATTTGTTTAGCCGATTAGGCTCACTTGTCCCTAGTACCTGTAAGAACCCGAAATTTCAATGAACTTATGATTTCCTTATAAATAAGGAAAATCTAAGATTTTATTATGTATGTTGATATAAAACTCATGATCTGAGTAAATATCAGAATATGTTTGAGTTCTCGTTAATTAGCTACGAGACTCAATAATAAGAGTTGTACTTACCATAATAGGTTGATTTGTCAAGTACGGGGCCTTTTGAGGAAAAAGGACAAAATTAGAATTTATAATTTTCTTCGGGTCAACTTTGACCAAGGTTGACTTTAGGTTGACCAAGGTTGACTTTGGGTTGACCAAGTTGACTTTTGGTTTGACTGAGACGGTACTGCAGTGTAATCAACAGTATGAAAATTATACTGCGGAAAACCCTCATTTCAGTCAAATAAGCTATAAGACCACCCTAGAAAAATCAAGCACATTAGTTAGTGCAGTATGGATTAAATAGTTTCAAGTTCTAAGAAAAATCCATACGCAGTCCAATTTTACGCAGATGAACTCTGGACTGCAATTTAGTGAAACAGTACTGTTTTAAGTGAAAACAGTATTTGTAAAATCCTAATGAAGCTATTGCAAGAGCAATTGATTTATTTGATCTAATGGCAGCAAGCAATGCACAATATAAATAAGTTTTTCCTGTTCCACCAGGACCATCAATAAAAAACATTCCTCCTTTTTTAGCGAAGACTTTTTCTAAAATCATATCATTTGCAATCTTTTGTTCATTGTTCAGACTATTTACATATGATATATCTAAGTCAGAAACAACTATTCCTAATTCTTCATCCATTATTTTAGCTAACTTTTCATCATCTCTTAGATTGACATCATAATCCACAATTCCATGGTCATTGACCTTCTTACATATTGGTTCCAAAATAGAATTTATGAATTGTAATGTTTTAAGCTCTGCCTCTTGCAAAGCCATAGCATCCCTTGTGTAATCTTGACATAAAAACTCTCCAAATTGGTTCCATAAGCTCTTTGGTTCATCAAGACAACAAAATGCAAGTATTGTGGCAAATAAGGGACGTAATGAACATGGCATTTGGTGCAAAGAAGCTTCTTCTAAGCATAATCGAGAGTTATTATCTCCATTTAATAATCCATGCAACAATTCAGCTTCACGAAAAGAAGAAGTTGAGATAACATTGACAACCTTTAAGTTTTCAAATGATGTAGCTCCCTTGATATGGTTTAGTAACAATCTTAAATAATACCTCTCACCTTCTATAGGATTCACTGTTACAATTTGACCAGTCACATTACCTTTCTTTCTAGGAGTCCAAAGTTTGTGTTTTTTATCTCACACAAAATGTTATGGAAATTCTTTGTATAGTAATGTTCTAGCCTTTTTGTTCCTTACATTCGTTTCAAAATATTTAATTAACATTGTTTTATATATATCATCCCTTGTAATTACTTTTGTGAGGTCATCTGATTTTTTATACGTAATGAACTGATTATTTTCAAGATGCAATTGCAATAAGATAACTAAAGGATAAATTTCACACAGAATAAAGTCATATATTCTCCACATTGCTTCGGGAGGAGAGATCCACCTAGCAGATTGAAACTTTTGAATTTCATCAAAATCAAATATTTCATCATTAGGATTGACAAAAAAACTAATTCGATCATGTTTTTTGTAAACATATTTATACAGGTATTTAACAGCCTTAATAGTTGAACAAATTTCTACATTAATATAGCAATCAAATTTTGCTAATAAATAAGGATTAAATGGCACAACCCATCTCCTATCTAAATATTGGCCTCTAACCTTAACCTTTTTATTATCATCACGGCGTCTATATTTAGGGTAAGAATCTTCACCAAAAGATGTTTCTGAAGCATAAGCTTTCTGATAACAACTTCTACACTTTCCTTTCTTTTTTTTTTTTTTTTTCCTTGCAAACATTTTTAGGATTTAAAATACCACAAGGAACGACCGTGCATCTTGTATTTTAGAACAATAGAGTAAAGATGTGGATACATATTCTCATTGGGAATTTCAGCACAGACAATCTTATCAAAATATTCTGGAGAAATGATTTTTGAGTTTGATTTCAAAATTATTAGGAAGTGAGCATGTGGAAGTCCTCTTTTTTGAAATTCTATCACACACACACACACACACACACACACACATATATATACACAGCAACAGGACCAAATATTTGTTTTTTAAATAAATCAATTTTCAGCTCCTCTAATTTGGCTCTAAATATTCGAGCAACTAAGTCTGGTCTATTTTGAACCTCATCATTGTTTCCTAGTTCTTGTTTTATTTCAAGCCAATTTGGATTGCGTGTTATTGTCAAAAATATATCTGGTTTCCCAAATCTTTGAACTAATGCCATAGCATCCATATATATTTTTTGCATATCCCTAGGACCACCAATAAAAGATGAGGGTAAAATAATTCTTCGACCTATTTTGTGACCTCTATTTTCACCCATTTCAATGCTATCAATTATCCCTTGGTAAAGTTCAGCACAAATCTCTTCATGTTTATTACGAAAGTAATCTAATCTAGAAGTCTGAAGTTTTACATACATATCAACTACATATTGTTGTAAGAGTCGGCTAGAATGTAACAAAATAGATTTATTCGAATATTATGGTTGGCTAAGTTAGCAACATCACTTAAACTTCGAAAAAACTTAGAAAAAGGATTAATTCTGAGTATATCAATGATCTTTCGGAGGATTGATGGAGCTAATTTGCTTGAAACTTTTAAACAATTCTCTAATTCATGTTCAGTATCATAAAAATACAATTGCAAGTAAGAAGGACACTATCCAATGGAAGCAACTCCTTTATGTAATGATAAACTTGTCCTTGAATCCTAATGTGTATACACCTTTGTTTCTTTTGCATAAATCTCTGTCATATTTGACACCAAAAGATGTAAAAGCAAAATTCATATTGTAAGTTCGAATGTATGTTTTGAATTCTAATGATTCAGTTGATTTTGACGTAAACAGCTCATACAATTCCTCTAGTGGCTCATTTATTTTTAATCTAATTTCCTCATTTCCACAACAAAAGGCATTAGTTCCATTCGAAAATTTCTTTGCTCCACAATAAGTACATATTGTTGGCAATGGTAAAATATAAGCATATATTGGTATATTTTCCAAGTCAAATGTTGTACTGTGTCGATCACACGTTGTCAAGTTTGTCTTTTAAATGATTGTCCCTGTAAGTTTTAGATCACTACTTAAGAATTCTAATTCATTATTTTGATTATTTAACCCTACTAAAACTTTACAATAGCAATTAAAGAACAACCAAAAATAATAAGTTATTAAATGTAAAAATTGTTCTGCTAGTACTGATAACTTCTTCCCTTTTTAATTAGTGACCTCATATTCATTCTCATCATGCGCTTCAAAAGTATTCGATCCACTTCCTATGACATTTTGTTGATTTGCAACGTGCAGAAAATCACACTTTTATTTACAGTAAGGGAAAAATGAATACTTAGTATACATTTTATTGAAAATGAAAGACTAAATTCTCGTTTGTCAATTTTATAGTATAGAAAAAGGTTATCTTATTGTTTTTTATAGGAAAAAAATAATCAAAGCACATATATGTACCTTCTTCATTTCCAAGAGCTTCATGTATAAGTACACCTTCTGGCGTAATTTGTAAACATTTTGCATTGCTTTTTCTTCAAATTCGATTACTTTCATTTACTCTTTTCTTTGCATACAACTCCCTTCAACGTTGGTTTCGAAATTCTCTATTTTCCTCACTCAAATCTCTACAACGTTTATCTGTTAAATTTTTACTGCCTTGATTTACTCTAATTGGCCCCAGAACATCAGTTGCTATGAAGTTCTCATCCATCATATCTTCAATTACACTATACAAAAATTAAAATATTGCAATAAGAAAAAAAATGATTGGAAAAAGAAAACTAAAAACGTTTTGAAAATATAATAATGAAGTAAAAGGTAAATGAAAAAAAGAGTCAATATGAATATTTTACACACATTTTAATTTATATATATAGAGTCACATACACATACATGCATGTGCAAACAAAGTTTAAAAAAAGCAAAATACTTAATTTTTATAAACATTTTTAACTGTAGAACAATATGCTAGCAGCAACATTTATACCTACTTATTCAAAGTTTTACAGCAAAAATAAGGATAGATAAAATGCTAATACATTTCTAAACCTGAGTTCTCACATGGCAAGTTGTAGTAGGCGTTATCCTAAGTAATATTGGATATGCCTATTTCCTGCATAATGAGCTCCTAAAACAATATTAGGACGGATGGTCATTCCAAAAGCAGACAGAAGTAGGAAATTTATAAACAAGAAAACTCGATCCAAACACAAATTAAACACCGAAAATAATGACAAAATGACATAAAAGCAAAAATGAAATTCCAAAATGAAAGAATTTTATTAACATTGCTTTGAAACCTGAAGGCATCATTAGCTCACAATAAAAAAAAAAAAAAAACTCATTTTCCTGTTGTTTAAACGAAACTTTCTAAAGAAAAAGAGGAAAACCAAATGCAGTGGATTTCCAACTTTGAGATAAGACTTGTGTCACAAATCATCATCTATAACACCGTATTTTCCTTTTTGAACGAACAAGATAATATTATTGCTGATGTACATGTACGTACGTATAGTTAGAGGTCCCCCATAATATTAGTACTCGTCCACCAAAACAACCCTCTCTCGATCACCCAGTAAAGCATTTAATCTTTCCGTGTGTGTGTGTAAATATATCCATATATACAATATATTTATATATTTAGCAGCAGAATTCAGTGGCATGATTCTTTTCTTTTTCTGAAATCAACCAGACATATTTAAGCACTGCACATTGCAGAAGCTTAGCTCACATTTACCATATTGCAGTATGTACAATCGATTTATGACCTAATTATTTTTCCATTATATATATATAAACACAATATTTTTTTCTAAAAACTCCATGTGGGTCTGTCTGATATTGTGTATATATGACTTGATATAACGAAAGCTCTTTGTTCATCTCGTGTTTCTCTACAACAATTAAAGGTGATATATATATATACATATAAACACATATATAAAACATATTTAGTGGTTCATTAGATTGCCACACGGCAACTGAAAAATTAAACTTGTTGAGAAAAAAAGTTGTAGTGGGATTAAAGCAAACCTTATATATAAACCTTTCGGCATGTTTACTCTTCTTCTCTCATCAGTTTCTCTCACTAGACACTCTCACAAATAATTATATCTCACCAAATCTAAAGCGATTTTGTGGGTTTTGATTAGACCCAAAAAACAACTCAGAAAACATGACAAAAAAAATTACTTAGTTGCCGAGAACCCACAGCCGGCCGGGACGGCAAGAGGAAGAGAGAGAGAGAGAGAGACAAGTCTTACCAGAATCAAGAATCCACCAAATTCTCGTCGGGAGGAGCTTCGACTTCCCCAAAATCAGCAAATGATGTCCCCAGCAAGCAAGTCTTAATGATAAATCTCTCAGTGATGATGATAGACTATAGAGATTGGAGAGAAACGAAAAGAGGAAAAGGAAGGAGAAAGCACCGAAAGATTGGAGATGGAAAATGCAAGTTTCAGAGAGAAAGGAAAGGGAAAGGTAACTGGAAAAGAGAAGGGCTGAGAAAGAAAGATATGGTATGGTCAGATTGCATAGTTGAAGAAAACAAAAATAACACCCAAAAATAGTGCGTTTTTTACTATTAAAAAGCAACAATAACTTTTTATCTACTCTTGCATATATAGGATAGGATATAGAAGTATAGATATATATAGTATTGCTAAGAAAATAATATTTCAAAACAAATACTCTAATTTGATAATTCAATTCAAACTGGATGATATTTTAGGATTTTTTTTTTTTTTTTTTTCGAATTGGAAGGGCAATTCCCTACGGTAAATTGATCGTCTCCCAAACCGACACAGGTATCTCTTCGTGATAAAAACTCACTCCACCTGTTCAATATTCTCTGGTCCATCCACATCAGTAGATATATCTTGCGGCCACTTCCTCATCTGCCCGTTCATTAGCTGAAGTGCTGAGCACTACATCTACATTATTGTTCTTCTCTCCCAACCAAAAAAAAAAAAAAAGGTACTCTTTTGAAGAATCTCATTTTTTGGTAGTAGGTAGGGGGAATAGGGGTCAAGACATAGTCGAGCGACGGTGGCTGACTCAACTTGGGGCTATTCATCTACTAGCTCCTTTCATCTAGTCGTTGGTGCCGTTCTCTAGTTGCCAAAGAGTATGGTTGTTAGAGAGTATTCTGGTAGAATTTTTTTGGTAATTTACCGACTGCTTTTGGTAATTGATATGGTCTCACCAATAACTAGTACCAGTCTACAATCGTCCGAGAGTATTGTGGTAGAATTATTTTTGGTTATCTATCATATTACTTTTTATTCTCAAGATAAAATTGTTGGCCGTCTCCACTCCGAACATCGAAGAGTTATCTAGTAGGTTACTTTTGATATTAAACAGATTATGTTTTGTATTCTACTTAATTATTTTTGGTACTCCACCGGTTGATTTCATATTTCACCAGATTATTCTGATATCCACCAGATTAAATACTGTAATCTATCAAGTTTACAGTAATCATGTTCAAATGCCAAGAAGTTGTAAAAAAATAAAAATAAAAATAAAAACCAAAAATTCACAAAATAAGGCCAAATATCATAAGTACACTGGAGATGGTCCGGTAACACGGAGTCGCCACATTGAAGCGAAGAAAGAGACTTGTGGCAACGAAGAAGGAAGGGCA
The DNA here is from genome assembly GCA_009761775.1 of Ficus carica. Classification (NCBI taxonomy): domain Eukaryota; kingdom Viridiplantae; phylum Streptophyta; class Magnoliopsida; order Rosales; family Moraceae; genus Ficus; species Ficus carica. Next base: position 32,299 of record VYVB01000604.1, read on the forward strand.
CGGGTCCCAATTTGCTCGCAAGCAGCATGAGATAGCGAGTCTTCTGATCGCGATATACTCACAAGGCCATCGACATGCTTGCGAGGCTGCGCTAGTCGAGATCTCTGATACCAACTCACTGGCAACGAAGTCGAGATTTCAAATGCTAGACTTCACTGAACTCATAGATCTCCAATCTCTGATGCCAACTCAACGAGGACGAAGCGAAAACGAGCTCCTCGCAAAGAAAGGAGAGAGGAAGAAGAGACGAGAGAAAGGATGCAGTTTAGGCTTCAGTTGGGGTTTTTTTTTTTTTTTTTTTTTTTTTTTTTGGTGTGAGAGTCTTTGGATCTTCTATTCTTAACCCTCTAGGGTTTCATTCTTTAGTCTTTCAGTTATAAGAATTCTTTAGTCTTTCAGTTAGGAGTGTTCAAGGATCAAAGTACATAGAATATGGTTGAATCCATAATCGATCCAATCGGTTGCTAGGATTTTTATGGATGATTTATAGGATTGCTCCTTAAAAAGGATATTTGTGGATTCTAATTACCCCAGCTATAAATGTTTTAGTTTTTTGACTTCTAGCCAATTTAACATAGAGGGTCAAAAATTCAATTAATAGGGGGAAAAGTGTAAACATACATGTCTATTTGTGAAGTTGTTTCCACAATTTTCCCGTCTATAATTGGAAAATACCGAAATTCGAATGAGGCAAACACTAAAAAAATTAAGAAGGGTATAAACAGAAATAAAATTTAAGAATACAGATGTATGTTTTATTACACTCTTATAATAGAACAGATACAACTAAATTAATTTATTGTGAGTGCCTTCAAGAAAAGCGAAAGGAAGCAAAATTAATAATGTAACAATAACATCACAAACAACTCTTTTTTGTTCCTCCCTCTCCACTATTGTGTAAATGAAAAGCGATTAATTTGCACTAACTCATAATTACATGAAAGGAAATGAGACAAATTCAGAAAAAAGAAGTAGCCAAAGGAATTGAAAGAAATTCGCGCTCTGTTCCTTGCCATAATTTGCTTTGTCCAACTTCCTAGCCTGAAAGCACCCAAAAAAAAAAAAAAAAAAAGATGGAGTTAATTTTTTTACTTTTTATTTTTATTTTTACTAGAGAATTTAAGTATGACAAACCTGAAAAAGTAACATCAAGGCCGAGAATATGTGATCATGCAAAATTATTACAGAAGGCTTGAACGCCTGTGTAGGAAAAAGAAAATAACTTTTTTATTATTGCTTCTTAATGGAGAGAGAGACTTTGAAATAAATATATTAAAAAAAAGTCCTAAAAGATCTCTTACTCCACGTCTCTTTTTGTATAGTTGATTAACATTTTAGTAGGGTAGGTTTATTATTTTGTCCCATTCAGTTGGTTATTTATCAATAATTTTCTTTTTCTTTTTTTCTTTTTAGCTCTTTGGTTAGAAAAATAAGAAAAAAAATTTCACCTTAATAAATCAACAAATTACAAAGAAAGTATTCATAAAAACAGAAGGGAATTTTTTTGCATACGTTTTCCATAATAGGATACAAGATTTAGGAGATTTATCCAAACATTTTCCCAAAAATAAAAAAAAAATAAAAAAATAAAAAGAGGAAAAAACTACATATGTAAGCTTTGAAGAGGAATAATTAAAAATACCCGAGGCAAGAGAATGGCAGCCGCTATAGCACCAATATAATTTAACAGCGACAACCCAACGGCAAAGTATGCAATATTTTTAGCTCCGAACCTAGTCGCAAACGTTCGAATGTTGTGCCTATAATAAAAAAAATATTTCGAGATTAAAAGCGTGAGCAAAATAATTTTTTTTTTTTTTTTTAAGTTCAATGAATATGGGATAAGATATAAGAACTGCAACTTATTTCATGTCACTCTGGGATATCTTTTATGAGGCAAATGGCCGCAAAAATATTGTGGAAAAGGCCAGGATTGTAATACCTAGTTTTTCTGTAATATTACGATTTCTTATGATTTAAGAAATTTGTTCGAAACATGAAGATAATTATGAAAAAGCCCGGTTAAGGGTTTTATTATGTTTTGTGAGTTTTTATAGCTTTATAAGACTCGAAAATGATTGCTTAGTCAAGCAAATGACCTTTTAGGTAAAAGAGTAAAATCGCCAAAATTTTTGTATTGGTCAAAGTTTGACCAAAAACGTCGATGGTTGACCAAAAAGTCAACTGTTGACCACGGGAGTCAAATCTTGGCAAGGAACTCAACGGTTGACAAGAAAGTCAATGGTGGACGAAAAAGCCGAAGATTGACCCCAAAAAGTCAAAGAAAAGACCGTATGGCAAAATAATCTACAGTATAGAAATTATACTGTAAAGAGCCGTTTTTATGAATAAAACGATATATTTAGAATTTAGATCCACCATAGAAAATCAAGCACATTAATTAGGATATCTTGAGCCAAGTGGTTCCAAGTTATAAGAAAATTTTTATACAGTTCATAATTACACAGATGAATTTTGGACTGCAGTTCAATTAACCAATACAAATACTGTGTATAAGTGAATCCAGTATTGAAAATACCTGTGTTAGCTTAAAAATGGACTGTGTATTAAGAAAAAGAGCCAAACGAGCCTTAGTAAGGCTTACATCATGCACCTTTTGAATTATGACATCATACTTCATTAAACAAATTTGGGAAAAATATTTCCTTGCTCACCAAGCCAAGTGGCCGGCCACATACCCCCCCCCCAATGTGCAATTCTGATTTTTTTTTCAAGGGCTAAAGTGCAATTTCAAGAAGTTTCCAACCTCTATAAATAGGGGTTGCCATTGTTCACAAAAATTAGAAAATTTGGCCAAACTCTTGCCATTTTTTTAAGCTAAAAATCCGGATCTTAGGATAGAAGAGAGAGGAAGGAAAAACAAAAATTTTCAAGGGGGTTTTGTTTAGGGAGTGTTCGGATTTCTAGTGGAAATCCAAGGAAAAAGTTTGGAAAAATTTTGAAACCCATTTCTAGGCCAAGGGCCGGTTGTAGGGGGGAGAGAACCAAGCCAAGAATTGGTCGGATTTTGGAGCAATTGGTCGGAATTTTTGAGCAAGTTAGTGATCGGACTTCAAGGAAAGGAAGGTTGAAAAACTTTGGATCCCATTAGCCAAGCAAGGCCTGTGACGACCCGCCTTGCACAGGCCGTCACTACATTTAGATTGCTTGAACTTAAACTTGTTTTATCCCATTTTTAATCCTGAAAATAGTGGGGATTTTTTTTTTTTTTTTAATAGCGGAAGCATTATACTTAGAAAATATTTACATACACTCATACGAAAATAAAATAACTGTTTGTTTTCTCAAAATAGATATATTAATAAAATCCTTCTGAGTTGCGAACCCCAACCCGTTCATCATTTCACAGCCACCGGCTTCACCCTCCACCATGCAGTTAATTCAAAACAGGCTGTTTACCTACAGCATAAACTTCAAACAATGAGCGAAAGCTCAGCAAGTACAACTCCTATACCGCGAATCAATTAAATGAAACATACATAACCTTTTTCATGGCATCTTAAACATGAAATCATAAACATGGCATCATATCATCGATTTCTTCATCTTAAACATGACGTTCTATCGTGAAATGCATGAACCGTTTATGTCCAGTTATGCTTGCTTTCTTGTATCACACTTTATCTTGTTAATTTTACTTGTGGGCCCGTTAACTTGATGTGCTCGTACCCGGCGCGCAGCTTGAGGAGATTACCCAAGCTTTCGACCCGATCGTCATCAGGGGGCACGACACTGGCTCTTGTGGCCTTTTCTCAAACGTTCTGTTTGTATGTCTTTCTTGACATATTTCCACTTGATAGATTAGTGAGCATACTTATATGATGTCTCCTAATCTCATGTTCTATCAATGCATGAACAGGCATACTTTTTCATGTAAGCATAATCACAATACTTGAAACATATTTTTAAAAGCATGACATTAGCATTTGAAACATTCATCATACAGTAAGCATATTGCAACCATCGAGCAAATCATCAAATAACACTTAAACAGTGTAAAGCAAACATGTTAGGTAAACATACAACTCTAGCCTATGCTGTAGGCGGCGTTGTACTTACTTTGTCTTCGTTGTTCGCGTGATCGAATTTCCTTTCCCAAGCACGCTCGCAGGTCACCTCCTGCCCATGGACGTTTACACGTGAGATCTCTATTCTAGGATCGTTTAATGTCGGATGAAACCAACATATATATATTTCGGTTATATGTCCCTCTACTAATCACATGTGAAGGGGTCACACGGCGTAACCCACAACAGAAATATTAATTAAGGGTTCATGTAGAGAATCATAATCTTAACTTAAACCTCAATCCGCAAGGTTAACTCTGGGCTTGGGCAAGGCCCTAGTAACTCGGAAAAATTTTCCGGCTACTAACGCAGTATCTTACTCATTTTAATCTTGAAAACCTTGAACTTGTTTAAAAATATCATTTTCTTGTTTATTTAAGTAAGTTTGGTGAATAGCACCCAAACTTGTCTTGAAAATTACAAAACACTTGAAAATATTTCTATAAAACATTTGGGGATCGAAAACCGCCTTTGAAACGGTTTTCGGGTTTGAAAATGATGTTTGAGAGTTAGAAAACGTTTTTCCTAGTCATTGGTCTAGACAATCCCGCGCATGAGATTTTGCTCACTGCACGGCTTTTGTTTGAAAATTCATAACTTAAAATCTAAAACGAATTTGGAAACCATTTCTTCATAAAAGTTGTAGTTAACAAAAAGATCTAAAACTTTCATGTTTTGAACATTTTCTGATTCTGGCTCAATTGATACCAGTTTTTGTTTGAACACATGTGAATCGTTGGAACTTGGTCACCCTGACCAGTTCTCGGTTTTTCTTAAAAACAAAGGCCATTGGAGCCCTATTTTTGAAATCTGTCCACGTTGTCCCCTAGGAAACACCCTAATGAACAACTTTTGTGTTTTAATTTTTTACCCATTCGGCCTCTAAGGACCTGTAAATTCCACTTTTCCGAGCTGCCGGGTGTTGGACCCGAGAGCAGTTTTGGTGTTAGTCCAATTTTACGTCTCTATGCGTCGTTCTAGCTCGACCGCCCAATGCGGGACCTACTAACACATGCACGTCCTCTAACGTCCCTCATACACATAAAACTTTAAATCCCGTGTTTTCGGATTCGACTCAAGGCCGAGACCCCTTGGTCCACGGTTTTGAGAGAGAAACATACAAAACATACATACAACATAACTCAACCATATCATCATACAAACCCTAGAACATGCATCTAGAATTTTGATAAACATATTAGGGACATAAAACCCTTAAATAGAAACCCTAGCATGCATCTCTAGCACACAAAAATCATAGAGCATATCACCAACCAAACATACAAATAATCACCTCAAAAACCTAAATCAAGCATAAAAATATAACCTAAGCTATTTAGGGCTAAAACCGAAAATTATGAGCTTAAGCTCTTACAACTTTTTGGCTTGAAATACACGGTAAAACCCTTGAGAAAATGAACCAAAAATTTGAACCAAGAACTAGTGTAAAGTTCGGATTTTTACCTCAAAAAATCCGGGGTGTCACTAGCTTGATCCTAGTCGAAATCTAGCCTCCAAAGTGCACGGTTTTGACCTCAAAAATGGTCACAAAAATTTGTTAACTTCCATCCCCAACCAACCTTGGCAAAAGAAAAGAAAATGACCAAAAATCTTACCTTAAAATCCGTGGATCTCCTTGAGAACCAACTCACAAAATGGTTGATTTTTCTTGGCTCTAGATCACACCTTCACTCAACCCTTGATTCTAGCCAAACCCGAAAATTTTTTTCTTGGATTTTCTTAGCTCCCAAACACTCGGCAAGATGGGGAAGAGAGGGGAAAATTTTTTGAACAAATCCCTCCCTTGAACTCACAAGAAACCAAAGGCTTAGGGGGTTTCCTATCTTCACCAAAATTTTTGGCTTAACTCCCTTGATCTCTCTCTCTCGCTTCTCTCTCTCTCTTCTCTCTCGGATTTTTTTGGAGGAAGAGTATGCCAATGGAATGGCTGATAATGGGTTAATGGCTGCTGTCTTTTTGGGGTTTGAAATCCCTAGGAATAGTGCCTCTAGCTAGGGGAAATCCTAGCTTTCTTTCCAAGGTAAATTGCATCCAATCTTGGTATTTGGTCCTCACTTTTTGCAAACCATTGCCCAAAGGGGCTTGGAGTGGCCGGCCATGAGGGGGAGAGAAGTGGGGAGTGGTGACAACTCATAGATGAGGTGTCAACAAGCTCATTGGTCCAAGTGTGTGAAGGGTTATATCCTAATTTAGCTTAATTGTGATGTAATTAAGCTAAAGGCTTGTTTGGTTCAATCTTTTTGAAAAATTGTGTAATTTCAACACAACTGCAATACTTTTTAATACTGAGGTGCTTAAATACCCAGTATCGAAAATTACATTGCATTTAAAATTTCGATCTGTGAAAAAACTCGATCGGAAAAATTTTTTCTCTTATTTTCCGAATCCTTTCGCCCTGAACCCTAGCTTAGTATGCTTGATTTTTCTAAGGTGATTTTAATTCTATTCAAACTCATCTTGATCAAGAAAGAGTTTTTTAGCAGTAAATTTCGCTTTGTACTGCGATCATAAAATCTTGTTTGACGTTTTCGACCGTTTTGGTCTAACTGACTTATTGGTCAACGTCGACTTGTCTTGGAAATGTGCAAAATACGACCTCCTTTCACTCATAAAGGTCTTTGTGAGTTCATGCAATTTGTTTGAGTCTTAATAAATCTTAAGAACTCTTGTCACAAAATAAGTTCTAAAACGAAACTTCCTCATGAAATACCGATTACGGTAAAATATTTACACGAAATTTTCTATAAAATATGAACCGAAGAAATTCGGGTGTTACACGGCCGGTGGCTAATGAAGGAGAAAAAGCAAGAAAGCCAAGCTCAAATCTTAACCAAAAGTGAGGTAAAATCCCCTAATCCTCTAAGCTTTCAATTAAATTTCATTTGGAGAAATTTAAATGTATTTGAGCATTGGTTGTATTGAGCATAAGCTCACTTTAATTTTCTGCCCTAAGTTAAAATTTTAGGGTAGTGCTTGATTAATTAGGGTTGTGGTTTGGTGGTTTCAAATATGCATGCTAAGTGTTTGATAGTATGGCTAGGGTTTCTATGATTGATGTATGATGTTAATGTTGACTTGGATGATGAAATTGAACGTTAGAAACGTATTACATGACTGATTTAGGCTCCCGATGCGGTCGGTTGAGGTAGAGTGTACGTATTAGGACGTTAAAAACAAATTTTAAACCGAAAACTGCCATTTCGGGTAGAAAATGGCCAGCTTCTGGAAAAGCAAATTTTGAGACCTTTAGAGGCCGAATTAGGAAAAACTAAAACATGAAAGTTGTAGAGTAGGGTTTTTCCTAGAGGGAAACCCTGAACAGTTTTACAAAATGAGGCTCCAACGGCCTCGGTTTTTATGAAAATCCGAGCCTGACCGTGCCCAGGATTTATGCACGGCCAGGATTAGTTCAACAAGGAATATGAACGTGATAAGGTCCGAACTAGGTTTTTCTCAAAACACAAAAGTTGTAGGGTTTTCGAAAGCTAAAACTTTCGTGAAGAAAACTTTTTCAAATTCGGCTTTGATTTTAAACTGAATTGGTTTTCAAAAACATTACAGGAAATAGGGAATTCTTGTACAGGATTTTAGAAACAGTGCAGGAAAAGAGTAATTCTGCACAAACACTGATAGATTGACAATGTGAAACTGTTCCAAAGGCAGTTTTCAATAGTCAATAAGTTTACAAATTTTACTTCATGATTTCAAATTATCAAAGTCAAACAAAGGATTTTGTACAAAATATAAGGTTTTCTAAAAATAAACAAAAATGGGTTTTGAACCAGATTTTAAATAATTCGATTAGGATAGGTTCAAACCCTAGGGTTACTTAAGGTAACCAAGTAGGATAACGCGAGAAGTAAGTAAGGGGCATATAACTAACGTTATATAAGGGTGTTGGTTATATTACCAACATTTCTAACCCTTACTTTTATATGATAACAGAATACAGAACGCGACAGTGTCCTGACGAAATCAAGCGCGACATCGGACACAGCAAACGCGAATAAGGTAAGTACAACTCCGCCTACAGCATAGGCTTTGTTGTGTATACTTGCCTAAGTATGATGATGAATGTATGAAGCATGCTATGTGTTAGGAAATGTTATGTACTAGGAAATATTATGTACTAGGAAATGTTATGTTTTAGGGAATGTTATGAAATATGCTATGTTATATGCTATGTGTAAAGTAAAGTCATATGCTTTGTGCTATGAAAAGTCATATACGATGTGTTATGAAATGTTATATGCTGTGTGTTATGAAAAGAAGTATGCTATGATTAGGTGCTAAGAAATATGTTATGAAAAATGTTAGAAACATGTTAAGACTATGATATGCTTAAGATAAGACTATGATTTAATTGTGTAAAACATCACGAAGCATGTTCACCAATTAACAAGAACAAGATCAAGTATGAAAACAATGAAAGTTATGATGGCAAGCAAACTTGCCTGTGTCGTACCGACCCGCGTTAGGTCGGGTTGGACTATGATTTGAGTTGGAAATGGACTGGCCGCCCCAACCACTCCATAGTTGCGCGCCCGGTACAGACACTTATGTTATGGGGCCCATATGTTAAGATAAGCTAAGAAAGTAAGTTATGAATGGATAAGAAAGCATAAGAAAGCATAAATGGCTCATGCATATGTATGATAAGTTACATTATGATTATGTTATGTTAAGTTAAGTTATGATGGTAATTGTTTGTGTCGCGGTTTATAGTAGTTGTACTTGCTGAGCGAAAGCTCACTGTCTTACGTCTATGCTGTAGGTAAATAACCTGCCAGCAACTGTTGATACAAGATGGCGGAAGCATGGTGGGGCGAACTGTGAATGTGGGAATTATGCCGCTACGCGTTTTGATAAATTATGTAATTATTTTATGTGTTTTATATTATGCCCAAACAACCGTATTTAGTATCCGTTAACTTCTTACGTACGCTTTCGTGTGTGTCGCACCGTATAAAAAAAAAATATTTCCGCTGCTTACGATAAGTATGAAAGTACGAAAAGTATGTATGTATGTATGTACGGTAACGGCCTGTGCTAGGCGGGTCGTTACAAGGATGAAAATAATTTGGGGACTGTAGAGCAAATTCAAAACCAATATAAGAATTCTATAGAGTTTAAATCATGTGTGATATCAAAAAGATATACGTCTAGGTTAACAATAAGAACCAAATGATATTCATATTCAAACGGTAACAATAAGAAACAAAAATTTGGTAGTAAAATATGTGTTTTTGGCTACCAAACTACTATTTAGTAGTAAAATATATGGTTTTTTGCTACCAAAGTTTGGTGACAGAAAGAAAGATTTCGCTACCAAACTTATATTTGGTGGGTGAAAGGGCATTTTTTGCTACCAAAAGTTACATTTGGTAACAAATTTTCAAAAAACTATATAACCTCTTTTTTTTGTGCTTGTAATTGTTTTTTTTATAAATTTTTTATTATTATTTTTTTTTTTATAGTTTTTCATTAATATGATTGATATCAAGTTTATTGTAATAACTAAATTTTTCAACGTTACGATTTCTTGTAAAGAAATTCAAGCTGTACCATGAAGGTGTTCATGAAAAAGCCCGATTAGGGTTTTTATTTAATTTTGTGAGTTCTTATGACCTTATAAGACTCAATAATGAATTGCTTAGTTTAGCAAATAGCCTTTTTGGGTGAAAAGGAAGAATCAAAATCCATGATTTTATGTTGGTCAAAGTTTGACTAAGGAAGTCAAAGGTTGACTAAAAAATGGTCAATATATGATAAGCAGTATGAAAAATATACTGCAGAAGCCGTAATTACGGACAAGATAGCATGAATAAGAATTAAAACCACCATAGAAAAATCAAGCACATTAAATAGGATATCAAAGGCCAAAAGGCTTTAAGCAAAAAGAAAATTTTTTGTACAGTCCATTTTTACATAGATAAATTTTGGACTGCAGTGTAGTATAACAGTATTGTGTATTAGTGAGCACAGTACTAGAAATATTTGTGTTGGCATAAAAGTGGACTGCCTATTAAAGAAAAAGGCAAATAAGCCTTAAGTAGGCTTACATCACCTAACTTTGGATTTATGACATCATTTGTTTAATTAAGCAAAATTTTGGAAAGAAATTGGGATGGTTCTAGACTACATGGCCGGCCACCTAAGACCCCCCTTGAGCAAATAATAAATTTTTTGAGGACTTTTGGGCAATTTGAAGAAGTTCCCCATCACCTATAAATAGGTGGAGGGGGGGGTGGACTTTTTGTTCACAAAATTTGAGAGATCTAGCCAAACTATGCCCAATTTTCCTCTCAAAAAATCCGAACCCAAAGAGAAAGGAAGAAGAAAGAAAAAAAAAATTGAAAACCCAAGGGAAAAAGTTTTAGGGGTGTTCGGTTTTTTCTTGTGAAACATCAAGCCAAGGTTGAAAAATTTTTGGTACCCGATTTAGGCCTAGGGCCAGTTGTGGGAAGGAAGAAAAAAAAAAGTGAAGAAGAGAAGGCTCTAGGGTGGCCGGACTTTGTTTGAAGCAACCACCAAGTGACCAAAAAATTTTGGTACCCATTGGAGGGAGCAAGGCCGGTTGGAAGGAGACCAAGGGGGGTGGGGGGGGGGGGGGGGGGGGAGGGGAAGCTAGAGCCAAACCTAGCCAAAGTTGGTGTTCAATTAAGGGTAAATCTCCCTTGGCTCTAAACTTTTTAATTGAGCTTTCAATTTGGAATTTAGGTGTATTTCAAGTTAAATTTGTAAGAGCATAAGCTCAATTTAATTTATTGCCAAGTTTAGAAATTTAGGTTTTTGTGCTTGATTAGGTTAAGGGTGGTTTGATTTATGAGCTTTGTATGGTTATATACTTATGCTTGCTTGATGATTATGGTTTGCATGCTAGATGTTTGATAATGTTGTATGTCCCCAAATATGTTTAAGCATGATTTAAAATGGCATGATAGGTGCTAGGTTAGAAGTTTGAATGGTTTGTGCAACCTAGAACCATGCAAACTTTGGTTGATCCAAAATCAATTATGGTTTGCATGGATATGATTTATAATGTGTTTAATGAAACCTTACGTTAGAAAAGTGCTGCATGTGTGATCTTAGGCTCCCGCGGTGGCTGGTTGAGTTAGATTACGCGATTAGGACGTAAAACCAACCTAAAACAAGAAAACTGCCAGTTCGGGTACAAACTGGCCAGTTTTCTGAAAAGCCGGTTTTTGAGGCCCTTAGAGGCCGAATTTGAGAAAAATTAAAACATGAAAGTTGTAGGGAACGGTTTTTCCTAGGGGTCAATGTGGACATTTTTCCAAAATGAGGCTCCAACGGCCTCGGTTTTTACAAAACTCCGAGACTGACCGTGCCCAGACTTCATGCACGGCCATATGAGTTCAACAGGGAAAACGAAGGGATTAGAGTCCGAACTGGGTTTTGTGTAAAACATAAAAGTTGTAGGATTTTTCGAGATCTAAAAATTTTGTGAAGAAAACTTTTTCAAATTCAACCCAGATTTTTAAATAAAATTGGATTTCTAAAAACTGTGCAGGAAACAGTAAATTCCTGCACAGGATTTTCTAAAACAATGCAGGAAAAGGACATTCTTGCACGAACACTGAGAAGTAGACTGTGGAAACTGTTCCAACGGAAGTTCCAACACTTAATGATGTTTTCAAACCTCATTCTAAGAATCCCAAAATTTTATAAGTCGAACAAAGGGTTTTTGTATAAAAAGAAACATAAAATGCTAAGTTTACCAAAGAAAAACCAAAGGAAAATTTAGACCCAAGTTGTTTTGAAATTGGGTAGACTAAATAACGACCAACAATAATCGGGAATGATACCTAGATTATTGGACTGGGCCCGAAGCCCAAAGAATACCCATAGTCACCTAATAGGATCCAACTTAATTGGGCTTTAGTAACCCAATAGGAATGGACCTATGTTGACCAAGATTAGGTCACATCAAGGGTTACCTAATGTAACCCAACAAGGTACCAAGCTTAATAATGGGCTAAGACCTAAGGTTACTTGTTGTAACTAAGTAAGTTATCATGTGTTTATGTAGGGGACATATAACTAAGATTATGTATGAATGTTGGTTAAGTTACCAACATCCTATGATTAAGATCATGAACCCTTACCTATGTCCTTTATTATAGCAGGAGGTAGCCTGCAGTTGTGTCTTAGCCAGGAACAACATTATACAGGACATAGCAGACAAGGTAAGTACAACTCCGCCTACAACATAGGCTTTTGTTGTGATACTTACCTAAGTATGCTTGATATATGTTATGATGTGTGATATGATGTGTGTTGGAAACATGTGATGCTAGGATACGATGTGTGATATGTCAAGTCTATGGTTTGTAGTATGTTATGATGTGTGATATGCAAAGTCTAAGGTATGACTATGTTATGACGTAGGAAATGTCAAATTCATGGCTAGGTTATGATAAAAGTATATTAAGGTTATGATATGACCAAGATATGATTATGACTTATGTATGTGTGACATCACGAGGCATGCTTACCAATTCTTAAGTAAAAACAAGATCAAGTATGAGATGATGAAAAGTAAGCTTGATGGCAAGCGAGCTTGCCTGTGTCCTACCGACCCGCGTTAGGTCGGTTGGACTATGGTTTGAGTTGGAAATGGACTGGCCGCCCCAACCACTCCATAGTTGCGAGCCCGGTACGGACACTTATGTTAAGGGGCCCATAAGCAAGATAAGTTAAGATAATTTATGAAAGAATGTTATGAAAGTATAAGAAAGCATAATGAAACATAAATGGTTAATGCATGATTAAGTATGTTATGCCATGATTATATTATGATATGCTATGTTACATGTTGTTTGGTGTCGCGGATGTAAATGTTGTACTTGCTGAGCGAAAGCTCACGTCTTACGTTTATGCTGTAGGTAAGCAACCTACGGGCAATCTCTGATGCAAGATGGGGGAGCGTGGCAGGGCGAACTGTGAAATGTGGGAATGATAGCCGCTACGCGTTTTGTCCTTCTATATACATTATTTTATGTTCAAACATCTTATTTAGATATTACTTATACGCTCGATCGCACCGTATATAAAAAAAAAAAAAAAAAATTTCCGCTATTTTCGCTAAGTAAGTAAGTACGATATGTAAGACACGTTACGCTATATATGTATGGTAACAGCCTGTACTAGTCGTTACATTTATAACAATCATCCTAGTATGTTTTATATAACAAATATATTTGAAATTTAGCTATTTCATGTAGGTGTAACTAGGGGTGGCAATACGGGTCGCGACACAACGACACGACTTGAAAACGATACGAATTTTGTGGATTCGGGTTTGGAAAAATAGGGGATGGGTCGATTGACCCGAAATCGACACGGAAAAAAAAAGGGTCATGTTCGGGTTGGACCCGTAGAACCCGAACACGACACTTTTTTTTCGTGTCAATTTGGGTCAAGTTTCGTGTCGCAGGTCAATTTTGGGTCAATTTCGTGTTAATTTCGTGTCGCGGGTCAATTTCGGTTCGTGTCATGTCAACCCGTGACGGGTTCGTGTCGTGTTCGTGTCGCGGTTTTGTGTCGTGTTCGTGTCGCGGGTCGTGTTCGGGTCGGGGAAGAAAAAATCAACACGGCTCTAATACGACACGAACCCGATACGTGACACGAATTGCCATCCCTAGGTGTAACAAGACATATTCATTTGTATGATCTTTGCTAAGTATGTTATACATCGAGTATACAATGTACTTCTAGTAGTATTTTATTACTTAGTATATATAAAATAAGGTATATTATCTTCAAACCTATATTGTATGCTATAATGTTGCTAAAAAAAATGGTTTCAAATATACTTTTGTCATCGATTTATAATTTTTTCCATTTGTTAAAATTTGTTAATCTACTATTAAATCAAAATTTGGTAGCAAAATATGTTTTTGGCTACCAAACTAACATTTTGTAGCAAAATATATGTTTTTTTGCTACCAAATTTGGGTGACAGAAAGCAAGAATCTGATACAAAACTTAAATTTTGATGGTAGAAAGGCATTTTTTGTTACCAAAAGTTATGTTTGGTAGCAAATCTTCAAGAAACTTCATAATCTCATATTTTGTGCTTGTAATTGTTTATTTATTTATTTTATGGTTTTTCATGAATATGATCAATGCAAAGTTTGTAATAATTATTCTACTATGTTTTATATAACAAATATATTTAGTGATTTAGCTATTTTTTGTAGGTATAACAAGACATATAAGTTTGTATGATATTTATTAAGTATATTATAAATAAAGTAGATAATGTGCTTATAGTTGTATTTTATTACTTTAATATATAAAATAAGATATATTATATTGAAATCTATATTTTTATGTTATAATTAGACTAAAAAATTGTTTTAAACAAACTTTTGTTATCAAGTAATTTTTTTTTCATATTTTAAAAATTTGTCTTTCGGCTACCAAATAAAAATTTGGTAATAAAATACGTATTTTTAGTTATCAAACTAATATTTGGTAGTAAATTATATGGGTTTTTGCTATCAAATTTTGGTGACAAAAAGAAAGATTCCGCTTTGGTCATAGAAAGACATTTCAAATTGTTTTCTTTTTGTTTTTTTTGTTTTTTTTTGAATAGGAAATTTCAAATTGTTTTTCTGTACCAAATTGTTCATTTTGGCTACCAAAATGAATATATTTTAATATATAGAAACCCTTGTAACACCTAACACTCTCCATTTCAAAAATAACTTAACAGTACTCTCTTCTAACCCTGACTCTCGCGACCTTTCTCTCTCCACTCGCACAACCTTCGCCGCGCCGTCCCTTTGCCGCGCTATTTCAAATTGTTTTTCTGTACCAAATTGTTCATTTTGGCTACCAAAATGAATATATTTTAATATATAGAAACCCTTGTAACACCTAACACTCTCCATTTCAAAAATAACTTAACAGTACTCTCTTCTAACCCTGACTCTCGCGACCTTTCTCTCTCCACTCGCACAACCATCGCCGAGCCGTCCCCAGAACGTCGATTGCAGAAGGTCGGGACCAGTCGTGACCCGTCGCCAGCCGTCACCATTGCCGAGCCGTCCCCAGAACGTCGATTGCAGAAGGTCGGGACCAGTCGTGACCCGTCGCCAGCCGTCACCAGTCACTGCCATGGATCTTGCCGCGACCAGGCCGTCGCTGTGAATCCGCTCCTCCACCGTCAATTCTTAATTTTTTTCCAGTAAATCTTGGTCTTTAACTCACTTTCGTTCAATCTTTCTTATATTTAAACAATGTAGGTTTTTGTCTCAGCTTTTGTAGAGGTAGAATCCGCAAATTTCGTTATGGCGTCCATGGTGTTCGGGCAAGGGAGTTATGGGGGATGTTGGCGAGGTTCATCCATGGAAGCCGTACTCTTGCAAATGAAAAAAAAAAAAAAAAAAATCTGGTTTGTTGTTTGTTGATAATTCTCTCTCTCTCTCTCTCTGTTTTTTTGTTTTGGTCTAGGTTTGAGGCTTTGGGTTTTTGCAAACAACAGTAACAACAAATCAACGAGATGGAGAATGTGGGTTCGAGTATTCTTTTTTTGAAAAGATATATGTTCTGATATTTGGATTTTGAAAATTCGAGGTTTTGGAATGTGGGTTTTGTGTGGATTAATATGGGTGGGAGGTGGCTGTTTGAATGTGGGTTTGACTTGCGTTTCTCTCTTTCTCTCTTGCCCGTTTTCTTTTCTTTGTGTAGGTCTCATATTTTTGCAATCTTAAGGACGTCCATGGTGTTGTTGCAGATCAAGATAATGCTAGTGTTCAAGCAGGGAACTGACACGGGACAATGTTGAGATAATAGGTGATTTTCCTTCAAATAAATTTCTTGTTGAACAAAGTGGTTGCACATTTGGGAATCCAAATAAGTGGCCTAGAAAAATTGAGAGCAACGGTCTTGACTTTGATATTAGGCGTGTATGTGTTTTTTCTCTTCAACTTTCTATGTTTATGTTTTTGTTTTTCTCTGGATTGTGTTTTCTAAATTTAAGTTCTTGGATTTGTATCTTGTAATGTTATAATAGTTTTTTTCCCATATCGTTTTTTTGAGGTCTTGATTTGCTACTTTAGTTCTGGTTGACGAATGCTTTAGATCTAGAAAAATCTATGTTCGTATTTTCAGTTTTTGATTGTTAGTTTGTTTAGTAGATTACAGAAGTTATATATATGAATGACTCTATATGATTATGTACAACGCAAAGTTAGTAGATTACAACAAAAGTTATGACTTTGCTAACTTTCTATTTTTTGCGTATGGGTTCTGCTATGATTGTCATTCACTATTGGTTGAATCCATTAGTTGAAATTGAAGCTATTGTATTTCCCTTGTTGAATGAAATCAGGAATAGAAGTAGGAGAACAAACATGGTGAGCAGAAAGGAACAAATTGACTAATGGTCCAACCCTATCTTTGGAACAAAGTTTGTGTGGACAGAGTGACAAGAGGGGTTGGCATGTTGATATTAGCAAAGGCAATGATAGAAATCCTCTGTTGTAGTCCACTTTCAATCATTGGAGACTGATGACAGAAATTCTTACGACGATGAAGAATACGAAAAGCATGATGTTGAGGTATCCTACATGATGCATAAGCTTCATAAAGATGTATTGCACTTTATTAGTTTATTGTTCTCAATGGTTTTGTTTATTTGATTTGAAGTTGATTTAAACTTTGTTATAAGAAGTGATGTTGAGGTGGTTTGTTTTTTTATTTTTTTTTGGTTTTTTTTAAGAAGTGACTCTCACTTAGTTTTTGAGTGAAGTTCACATTTTTCTTCTTTGTTAAAGCATATATGATGTTATAAATTTTTTCAATAAGGAAAAATTGATTATCTACAATTATGGTTGTAGATGTTGAAGAGAGACATGTTCGAGAAGAACCACCACGAAATCGTTTTGAGTTCTTGGGAAACGGAAGAGAAAGAACTTGAGCTATTGTTGATGGAAATGGAAGGACTGGTGTTAGCAGACAACAAAGTGTGAGAAGATCAGCCCCCCTCCAAGTCTTGTTAGTTAGATTTTCTAGTTGTGTAGGATTATAAAATGTTAACAAGTAGTTTGAGTTACTTGAGTGTGATCATGGAAAGGTGGTTATTGATTATGTAATCAGAGTTAGAGGTACTATAATTAATATAAGATATTTAGTTCATTTCAATTATGAAAGTATTTATGAAAAACAGAGGATAAAATTTAGAATAATATTTTTGGCAAAAAAAAAACTTTGGTAGCTAAACATTTTTGCTACTAAAAATTCGGTAGCAGAAAATTAGTTATTTGCCCTTTTTGCTACAAAATATTTGGTGGCTAATACATAAGAATTTGCTTCCAAATATCTTTTGTTACCAAAATTTGGTCACATAATCTCTTACAATTTGTTACCAAATACATTTTGCTAATAAAATATTTGGTCACTAAATCTCATATTTTTTGTTACCAAATATATTTTGTTACCAAAAATTTGGCCACAGAATTTGGTATAATTTGTTACTAAATACATTTTGTTACCAAAAAATTTGTTCTCTAAGTCTCATACTTTTTTCTATCAAATATCTTTTGTTATCAAATATTTGGTAATTGAATCTCTTATTTTTCGATATCAAATACATTTTGTTACTAAAAATTTGTTCCCTGAAATGTCATACTTTTTGTTACCAAATACCTTTTGCTCACCAAATATCATATATTTCATTACTAAATATAATTTGTTACCAAAAAAATTTTGGTAACAAAAACTTTTTGTTACCGAAAATTTGGTAACAAATACTTTCTGCGACTGACTTTCTGCTATCAAATTTTTTTGATAGCAAAAACTTTTTGTTGCCAAAAACAGGACTTTTGGTTACCAAATTTTTGGTAACAAAAAATCGAAATTCTTGTAGTGAATTTTGTCCCATTCAGTTGGTTATTTATCAATCATTTTCTGTTTTTTTTTTTCTTTTTGGTTAGAAAAATAAGAAAAAAAATTCACCTTAATAAATCAACAAATTACAAAGAAAGTATACATAAAAACAGGGGAAATTTTTTGCATAAAATGGGATTTTCAAAACTGTGTATGGTATAGGAAATTTCCTGCACACATGCACTGCACACATGCATTCAGTAAATTAAAAGGTTGTTTTAAAAGCAGTTTTTAAGGTTTTACAATCTCTTTTAAAAGGAACTATAGCCTTACAAAATAGTTTTAAAATGTTTAAATCCAATGGAATTTAAAGATAAAATGGGATTTTCAAAACTGTGCATGGTATAGGAAATTTCCTGCACACATGCACTGCACACATGCATTCAGTTAATTAAAAGGTTGTTTTAAAAGCAGTTTTTAAGGTTTTACAATCTCTTTTAAAAGGAACTATAGCCTTACAAAAATAGTTTTAAAATGTTTAAATCCAATGGAATTTCCCAAGTGATTTTTTAAAAACGTACTATGTTTTATGAAAGGTAATTTCAAGTATTATGATAAGAAATACTTTATTTATAAAGTTATGATATTTTCAAAACATAAGAATATGGTAACAAGTGTATGGCTGTTGGTAATCGGATGGGATACCGAGTTACTATGTTAGGGTTGGCATCTATGATTACCAATGTTAATCGGATTGGATACTGATCTAGTATGTTATGGTTTGTAGTAAGATAGATGATTTTTATCTTATGCCCTGTTTGAAAACATGAATATTAAACCTGTTGTCGTGTCTTGTTGGAACGATAGATCAAGAGCGTAGGAAAATTTGTAAGAATAATTCCGCCTACATCATGGGCAAAATATTTTTTTACTACTTTGCATGTTTTTCAAAAGCTCATACATTGATTTAAATGTTTTTACTGCTTTGCATATTTTTCAAAGCATCATATTTTAATGTATGTGATGCATATGATTTATGTTTTATTATTGTGGTATCATGTAAGCATGCTCACTAATAATAAATCACATGACAAGAATAAGATCAAGTTTTCAAGTAAGAAATAATAAAGATTTAAGTTTTCAAGTATGATCAAAGTAAGAACAAGTTTTCAAGAATGAAGGCAAGCAAGTTGCCTTGTGTCGTACCGACCTGCCACAAGGGCGGGTTTTGGTTTAATCCATGACTGCATGCCACGGTACGTACACTCATGTTTATGTTATGAAAGGGGCCCAAAGCTAAGTTAAAACAAGAAAGTACAATTGATTCATGTTAAGTTTACATAAGAAAGCATAATTGATTCATAAGAAAGTATAATTGGTTCATGCATTATCAATTCATACATTCTTTTACCAAAATTATTTTGTGAAATAGAAAGTTGTACTTACTGATCATAAGCTCATAACTTACGTTCATGCTATAGGTAAGCAACCTACCGGACATGCTTGATGCAAGACTGTAGAGAGATGGCACTGCAGATTGTGAAATTTGGATTGGACACCGCCACGGGTTTTGGAAATATGTTTTGTAAAATGTATTTGTATTATGTTATGATAAGTCGATGGTACTGGTATATGATAACTAGTATGATTTGTTAAAATGTGGTTTTAAAGCTCGGTATTCGAGTGAGTACATATAAATAAGTATGAGAATAAGTTAAGTTTTAAATTTGAGTTTAAAACGAAAGAAAAAAAATATTTCCGTAATTTTACGAAATACAAGAGTATGTTTAAGTAAGTTAAGTATTTAAGTTAAGTAAGCATGGTATGTAAGCATGGTAACGGCCCTACGTGGTCGGGGCGTTACACCTAAGAGAAGAGAGAGAGATTGAAAACAACCACGAAAACGAAAAGAATAAGAGAGAGAGAGAACATAAATATTAGTTGTTGAATTCGAAAACAAATGCTTGAAGAGCTTTAACATTTATAGGAGAGTCTTGAATTTTTCATCTCATTGATTGTCACCTCAATAATGTTATGTTATGTCATCTGAATTAATAATTTAGCTACATAAAAATAGTTAACTAATAAAAATTTTTAAACAAATTGATGAGTTGTCATGATATTATTGAGGGGACAACCATTGAAGCAGAAAAATAAAAAGCATATATGAACTTGAGAATGACAAGTATAGAAAAATTATTCTGCTAAATTTGACAAAGTCTATTAAATTTTCTTGTTAACTTTAAATTTCTTTATTCCTCTTCGCTTGATTTGAATATTTATGTTCGGGGATTACATGTGCTTTGCTGACTTTTCTATGAATATTGAATATTAAATATTAAATATGGAAGTTCTTTTTTGTGCATGGTTTTGCATATGCTTATCCTCTAGCAACATTTTAGGTAATTTTCAACTATTTCATTGGTAAAAATCACATCAAGCAAAAACGTAGTTTCTAATGTGAAACCAGTGGCTGAAGAATAGAATCCTAAAAATAATATATTTAATTAGTAATACAATGGAAGTGATGTTAATATTGATTACGCAAACTATAAGTAGTCAACATGAATGATTTTTGGAAGCTAGCAAAGCTAGTTAATTCACATTTAACCCTTTTTTAAGCTGGGAAATTAATTAATTAATTTAAGGCTGTTAATTTGTTTATAAAAAATTAAGGCTGCAAAAACCAAGTCATAGGTAATTATATAATTAAATAAGCGAATAGAAAATTAATCATGCCAAGTGGAACGAAATTTTCATAAAAGCGTCAATTTGTCTCAAAATAATTCGTTTTCTGGCCTTGACCATTTAATGAAGTCTCTTTTTCTACCGTGATTGATTTTCTCAAAAGCAGTTATCCCCTGCTTCACAACTTATTTTACATGTATATATATATTTTTTTTAATGAATGATGGCAACTGGAATTAATAAATACAGTAGGACATCCAGATTAGGTTGGCACTCCTTTAGCACCCTTATCATTTTTCTATTCCAATAAATTTTATTAAAATAAATATAAAATAAAAGAAATAAATGTTTACAGGAGAAATTGAAATAAGACAAACGCATATGCAGTAAGCGCTTCACATTTGACGATTTTGTGGTATTTTTCTTGTTCTTGGTACATATATTATTTGTAAGCACATGCGATACACATGCATATTCATATTTATGAATCGAACATGTTAGAGAAAATTTATCTGGATAGAAGGAAAAATTAAAAGAAGTAAATCATGAGACACATTTAAGAATTAGGAAAAAGAAGTTAAGAGAAAACCAACAGAATGACCAACATGAAAAAGAAAAGACCAAAACGAAAAAAAAAATATGGAAGAAGGAACAAAAATAAAAGACTAATATGGAAGAAGGAACAAAATGAAAAAAACAAAAAAAAACAAAAAAAAACAAAAAAAAGATTTAGACAAAAAAAAAAAAAAAAAAAAAAAGAAAGGCATGAAAAAAAAGACTAAAAAAATAAAAAGAGCTAAAATAAATAAAATAAAAAAGGAAATTGAAAGGAAAAAAAAATCGAGGGAGAAAAAAAAAAAAAGAAAAATCTTTTCAGTTCAAAACGAAATGATTGGACGACAAAGCAATTTCTCCTTTCTTTTATATATATATATATATATATATATTGTGTTAGATATATAGTGACTTAAAGTTATCATGATGAAAGACGAAATGGAAAACAATTGTTTAATGAATAGAAAGCAATCAAAACAATTGTATATTGGTGGTAGAAGATATAGTCTAGTTGTAATTTCATACTTTACTCCATTAAAAGTTGATGAGTTTGAAATCCCAATCCCTAATTTAAAAAAAAAAAAATTTGCATATTGTACATTTTGGATCAAAGTTTTCATAAAGCCAAAACGTGCAATGGAAATATGAAGCTAGTCATTATAAAAGAGGGTAAACGTTCCACATATGACGATTTTGTAGTAATTTTCTTGGCTGGAATTAAAATATAGTGACTTAAAGCTATCACGAGGAAAGAAGAAATGAAAAACAATTGTTAATGAATAAAGAAAGTAATCAAAACAATTGTATATACCATTACTGAAAAGTCATCCAAATCTCTTTCTTGACAACAATATTAATCCAAGTTGCGTACTATCACCTTTATCCCACAAAATTACTGAATATCATATACATAGATGTATGTGTTTTGAAATATAGTTTGAAAATCAGTAGCGCTTCACATTTGACGATTTTGTGGTATTTTTCTTGTTCTTGGTATATATTTTATTTGTAAGCACATGTGATACACATGCGTATTTATATTTATGA
This sequence comes from Ficus carica, assembly GCA_009761775.1. NCBI lineage: Eukaryota > Viridiplantae > Streptophyta > Magnoliopsida > Rosales > Moraceae > Ficus > Ficus carica. Next base: position 54,555 of record VYVB01000604.1, read on the forward strand.
ATCGGATATATTAGAGAAAATTTATCTAGATAGAAGGAAAAATTAAAAGAAGTAATTCATGAGACACATTTAAAAATTAGGAAAAAGAAGTTAAGAGAAACCAACAGAAAGACCAACTTGGAAAAGAAAAGACCAAAACGAGGGAAGAAGGAACACAAATAAAAGACTAATATGAAAAAAAAAAAAAAAAAAAAAAAAAAAAAAAAAAAAAAAAAGCTGAAAAAAAAGAGAGGCATGAAAAAAAGACTAAAAAATAAAAGCAGCTAAAATTGAAAAAAAAAATTTGAAAAAGGAAAAAAAAAAAAGAAAAAGAAAAAGAAAAAAAGAAAATCGAGGGAGCAAAAAAAAAAAAAGAATTTATCTATAAAAAAAAAAAAAAAAGAGAAAAAGTCTTTTCCGTCCAAAACGAAACAATTGGAAGATAAAGCACTTTCTCCTTTCTTAAATATATATATTGTTAGATATATAGTGACTTAAAGTTATCATTACGAAAAAGGAGATGGAAAACAATTGCTTAATGAATAGAAAGCAATCAAAACAATTGTATATTGGTGGTAAAAGACAGAGCCTAGTTGTAATTTCATAACTGATTCCATCAAAAGATAATGAGTTTGAATCCCCACCCTTAATTTAAAAAAAAAAAAAAGAAAAAGAAATTGTATACTGTACATTTTGGATCAAAGTTTCCATACAGCCAAATCATGCAATTGAAATACGAAGCTAGTCATTATGAAAGACGGTAAACGTTCCACATATGACGATTTTGTAGTAATTTTCTTGGCTGGAATTAAAATATAGTGACTTAAAGCTATCACGAGGAAAGAAGAAATGAAAAACAATTGTTAATGAATAAAGAAAGTAATCAAAACAATTGTATATACCATTACTGAAAAGTCATCCAAATCTCTTTCTTGACAACAATATTAATCCAAGTTGCGTACTATCGCCTTTATCCCACAAAATTACTGAATATCATATACATATATGTATGTGTTTTGAAAATAGTTTGAAAATCAGTAGCGCTTCACATTTGACGATTTTGTGGTATTTTTCTTGTTCTTGGTATATATTTTATTTGTAAGCACATGTGATACACATGTGTATTTATATTTATGAATCGGATATATTAGGAAAATTTATCTAGATAGAAGGAAAAATTAAAAGAAGTAATTCATGAGACACATTTAAGAATTAGGAAAAAGAAGTTAAGAGAAAACCAACAGAAAGACCGACTTGGAAAAGAAAAAGACCAAAACGAAAAAAAAATATGGAAGAAGGAACACAAATAAAAGACTAATATGAAAAAAAAAAAAAAAAAAAAAAAAAAAAAGTGAAAAAAAAGAGAGGCATGAAAAAAAGACTAAAAAATAAAAGCAGCTAAAATTGAAAAAAAATTTGAAAAGGAAAAAAAAAAAAAAGAAAAAAGAAAAAAAGAAATCGAGGGAGCAAAAAAAAAAAAAAATAAAAATAAAATAAAAATAAAAATTATCTAAAAAAAAAAAAAGAAAAAGAGAAAAATCTTTTCCGTCCAAAACGAAACAATTGGACGATAAAACACTTTCTCCTTTCTTAAATATATATATTGTTAGATATATAGTGACTTAAAGTTATCATTACGAAAAAGGAGATGAAAAACAATTGCTTAATGAATAGAAAGCAATCAAAACAATTGTATATTGGTGGTAACAGACAGAGCCTAGTTGTAATTTTATAACTGATTCCATCAAAAGATAATGAGTTTGAATCCCCACCCTTCATTTAAAAAAAAAAAAAAAAAAAAAAATTGTATACTGTACATTTTGGATCAAATTTTCCATACAGCCAAAACATGCAATTGAAATACGAAGCTAGTCATTATGAAAGACGGTAAACGTTCCACATATGACGATTTTGTAGTAATTTTCTTGGCTGGAATTAAAATATAGTGACTTATAGCTATCACGAGGAAAGAAGAAATGAAAAACAATTGTTAATGAATAAAGAAAGTAATCAAAACAATTGTATATACCATTACTGAAAAGTCATCCAAATCTCTTTCTTGACAACAATATTAATCCAAGTTGCGTACTATCGCCTTTATCCCACAAAATTACTGAATATCATATACATAGATGTATGTGTTTTGAAGATAGTTTGAAAATCAGTAGCGCTTCACATTTGACGATTTTGTGGTATTTTTCTTGTTCTTGGTATATTTTTTATTTGTAAGCACATGTGATACACATGCGTATTTATATTTATGAATCGGATATATTAGGAAAATTTATCTAGATAGAAGGAAAAATTAAAAGAAGTAATTCATGAGACACATTTAAGAATTAGGAAAAAGAAGTTAAGAGAAAACCAACAGAAAGACCAACTTGGAAAAGAAAAAGACCAAAACGAAAAAAAAAATATGGAAGAAGGAACAAAAATAAAAGACTAATATGAAAAAAAAAAAAAAAAAAAAAGTGAAAAAAAGAGAGGCATGAAAAAAAGACTAAAAAATAATAGCAGCTAAAGTTGAAAAAAAAAAATTGAAAAAGGAAAAAAAAAAAGAAAAAAGAAAAAAAGAAAATCGAGGGAGCAAAAAAAAAAAAAAAAAAAAAAAAGAATTTATCTAAAAAAAAAAAGAAAAAGAGAAAAATCTTTTCCGTCCAATACGAAACAATTGGACGATAAAACACTTTCTCCTTTCTTAAATATATATATTGTTAGATATATAGTGACTTAAAGTTATCATTACGAAAAAGGAGATGGAAAACAATTGCTTAATGAATAGAAAGCAATCAAAACAATTGTATATTGGTGGTAAAAGACAGAGTCTAGTTGTAATTTCATAACTGATTCCATCAAAAGATAATGAGTTTGAATCCCCACACTTAATTTAAAAAAAAAAAAAAAAAAAAAAGAAATTGTATACTGTACATTTTGGATCAAAGTTTCCATACAGCCAAAACATGCAATTGAAATACGAAGCTAGTCATTATGAAAGACGGTAAACGTTCCACATATGACGATTTTGTAGTAATTTTCTTGGCTGGAATTAAAATATAGTGACTTAAAGCTATCACGAGGAAAGAAGAAATGAAAAACAATTGTTTAGTGAATAAAGAAAGTAATCAAAACAATTGTATATACCATTACTGAAAAGTCATCCAAATCTCTTTCTTGACAACAATTTCAATTCAAATTGCGTACCATCACCGTTACCCCACAAAATAACTGAATATCATACATATATACGTCTGTGTTTTGAAATATAGTTTGAAAATCAGTACCTATCTGTTTCAAAGGTATACTGATCTTTAAAGATATTTTCAGCTTCGGCTAGTTATATATTTATATTTTTGGTGAAAATTTCCATTGGGATAGAAATATCTTGATTTTTTTTCTTTTTAACTTTTATAATTTTTTTTTTTTTTTTTTTTAGTTTTACTAAATTGATTTAGGGGTTTGGTGTGAGATTTGTTAAGATTTTAGATACTAGTCAGATTTGGGATGCTTAATCTTATTTTGATAACAGTTGTCCCATCTCTTCACTTCAAAAGATATTGAATTATGATTTAAATCCATTTGTAAAACAAAACTTTTAACTTACGTGTCTTTTGGGAATTTTTAATTAAAAAGCCTTTCCTCTTTTTAAGGGCAAACATATAAATAAAATCATTTTAAAATAGTGAGAATGAAATGAATAATATTTTTACAGAAAATAATCTAAATAAATCACATATTAGAGAAAATATGTAAATAGACATAATTTTCCTAGTATATTTGTTATTTACTGACTATTTACTTTGGATTTCTTTAATTCATTTTTGTGAAAATGTTGTTCATTACCTTTTAAAAAATGTTGTATATAATTCAATTTTTGTTTATAATATTGAATTGGGACATCCGTGGTCCACAATATGCACTTGCAAGAAGAACGAAGCATATCGGTCGTGCCACCATATTTTATTCTAAATAAAAAATTATTTTCCTCTCTTTACTTGATGGAATATATGACTATTGTAAGATGTATAATTGTAACACTTATTTGATATTAAAATGTTTTTTTTTTTCCATGTTTCATATAGGCTTTTTCTATCATATGTATTCTTTACAAATAATGCATACTTTCAAACATTAGATTAATCAAAACAAAATCATATGAAAATAAAAATAATATATACACACACACACACACACACAAGAGAACACATGAAATTAAAAGTCGTAATAGATTATTATTATTATTATTATTTTTGGAAGCATTTGCAGGGAGGCTTTTACCTTATACTGTTAAGTGTTTTTGCCTTAAATGATGCTCCTCTTTTTCTTTTTTTTTTTCAATTCTAAATGGTTGGTTGTGCATTGGGTTGAGAGATGTAATTAATATAGCTCGTGCAATCAATGGCAATTTCTTAGTAGCTGCTGACCTAACCAATTGTGGAATATATATACTCTTTTTGTAAGCACTAGAGTGTGTGTTTGGTAGGAAAAAAACTATAATTAAGAAAGGAGAATGTTAGAGGGATTAGTAAAAAGATTTTGACACTAATAATTATTTCATAGGAGAAAAAGGAGGAAATAATGGATTAGAAGGACTCCAAAATCTTTCAAACACCTCAATTTTGATTCTCTCATAAACTACGGAGATTATTAGAAATATTTCATACCAAACAAACATAAGAGAAAATGACTTCTCTCTCTTTTATTTCTCTTACCTAAGTGATTTATCATTTGTTTGTTTTTATTTTCTCTCCTTCATACCAAACATACCCCAAAGAGGGTGGATTTTGGGACTTCTGTTTCAAGAGATGGAAAAAAAGTTACCCCGCACTCTACCAAATTCTATGTTTTCTCTTTACTCCAATATTTCTAGATTGCATGTTATTTTTGGGACAGTGAAGCTTACCTTGGTGGCCTCTTTTGTGGCTAATAGTCAGAGTTTGGGACCGGCACTAATTTTAAGATATTTTTTCTCCGTGTTGCTGAGACTATTACAAGGATTAATGGTCCGTTAGACATTTGGTCACGAGACATATTTTAGGCATTATTTAAAAAAAATTATTTAGTGTTTTTCTTATACCCTCGTAATATTATTAATGAACCTCAACAATTGGGTTCTAAAAACTAGCCCTAGTCCATTTTCCCTTTTACCATTCTTCACTCTTTAAATACCCGTCACTTATAAGATAAAAAGGTTCCAACATTTTTGGCTCTCTAGCCACAACCCACTCATTTACTCTCTACAAATATCTCTTAAGAAGAAAAGATAAAGGCTTATTCTCTCTAGAAGGGCTCACACTCTAGAAGGGACCAACACCTTGGGATTTCTCCCAACATTGTCTCCCTCCTCCTACTACTATTCTTTCTGTATCTGCTCCGGCGAGCTTTCCATCGGAATCTCGCCAACAAAAGCTCTAATGCACCTCTATTATGCTTTTATTATTTATTTATCGAGTTATGCTCACTTTTTTTCTATGATTCATGTTTGAATCAAGCATCGAGAGTCCCCTTGGGGAGCATTCTCTTGGTGCCCCTTACTCCGTAGGCCTTTTTTTTTTTTTTTTGGATCTTTTATCCTTAATCCCTCTAGGATTTCATTCTTTAGTCTTTCATCTTAAAGATGCAGTGTCCACGAATCAAAGTATACAGAATATGGTTCAATCCATATAATCCAGTCTGTTAATAGGACCTCATTGCCATGATTTTTTTTTTTTTTGGTGATTTATAAGATTGCCCCTTACAAAGGATACTTGTGTATTCTTACCCCAACTATATACATGTTTTAGTTTTTTAGACCTCTAATCAAATTAGTAGTAGTGGAGGGTTAAAAGCATAAATATATCTATTTGTGAGATTGTTTCCACGATTTTCTCGTCTATTTTTAGACAACACCGAAATTCCAATGAGTAAAAAATAAAAAATAAATAACAACAGCATAAACAGAAACAAAAATTAAGAATACAGATGCCTGTTTTATTACACTCTTATAATAGAACATATAGAATTAATTTATTGTGAGTGCCTTCAAGAAAAGCGAAAGAAAGCAAAGATAATGTAATATCACAAACAATTGCACTCTTTTGTTCCTCGCTCTCCACTATTATGTAAATGAAAAGCGATTAGTTTGCACTAACTCATAATTACATGAAAGGAAATGAGACAAATTCAGACAAAAGAAGCAGCCAAAGGAATTGATAGAAATTTGCGCTCTCTTCCTTGCCATAATTTGTTTTGTCCAACTTCCTAGTCTGAAAGAACCCAAAAAATAAAAAATAAAAAAAATAAAAAAAAAAATTGTTGGAGTTATTTTTTTACTATTACAGTTTTTTTTTTTTATTTGACGTTATTTACTTTTACAGTTTTAATTTCTATTCATTATTTTTATCAGATAATTTATGTATGACAAACCTGAAAAAGTAACACCAAGGACGGAACTATATGACCTGGCAACATTACGGAACGCTTGAATGCCTGTAAATAGGGGGAAAAAAAAGAACTTGTTCATTATTGGTTCTTAATAGAGAGAGAGATAAACTTTAATGAAAATATATGTGTATATATATATATATGTGTGTGTGTGTTAAAGAAACGTCTTAAAAGATCTCTTATTCCACGTCTCTTTTTTGTATAGTTGATTAACATTTAAGTAGGTTAGGTTCATTATTTTGTTCTATTCAGTTTGTTATTTATCAATTTTTTTTTCTTTTTGGTTAGCAAAATAAGAAAAAATAATTTACCTTAATTAATCAACAAATTACAAAGAAAGTAAACATAAAAACTAAAGGGAAATTTTTTTGCATACATTTTCCATAAAAGAATTCAAGATTTAAGAGATTTATGTAAACGTTTTCCAAAAATAAATAAATAAATAAATAAATAAGAGAAAAAATTATATATGTAAGCTTTGATAAGGAAGAATTATAAAAGTACCTGAGGCAAGATAATGGCAGCCGCTATAGCACCAATATAATTCAACAGCAACAACCCAACGGCAAAGTAAGCAACATTTTTACCTCCGAACCTCGCCGCAAACGTTCGAATGTTGTACCTATAATAAATAAAATATTTCGAGATTAAAAGAGTGAGCAAAATGAATATATATATATATATATATTTTAAGTTCAATAAATGCGATAAGACATAAGAACTGCAACTTACTTCATGTCACCTTCTATATCTGGGATATCTTTTATGATGGAAATGGCCACAAAAAATATTGTGGAAAAAGCCAGGATGAAAATAGTTTGAGGACTGTAGAGCAAATTCATAGCCAAACCTTAGATTTCTATAAAGAGTTAAATCATGTGTGGGTTAACAATAAGAACAATACTAAACGGTATTTGTGTTGTTAATTAAACACGGCTTACTAATAAAAGATGAATTCCATCACTGTCCCATCTTTAATCAAGAGTTTTTTCAATGTAACATTCTAGTTTTCAAATAAAGAAATTGTTGAACCATAATTTAGTTGTCAATTTTCATGGGTTTTGTTTGACATTGTCCTGTTGACCATCAACTTACAATGTTCATAATTAAGAAATCTCGCTCCTTATGACATCTATCTGTTGGTCGAATAATTATTTAAATAACCACAATTTGAGACAAAAATAGAATATAAAAATGTAAAACTACAAATTAATTTATAGTAAAATCATTACCTTGCAATTATAATAGTGGTGGTGATGATGATGATGATGATGATGATGATAAATTATAATACTGGAGTACTATATATAGATGGAAATACTTAAGCTACAGTCATATGGGCAAACTAAAGGTAAATATTTTCAACCAAAAAAAAAAAAAAAAAAACTGAAGATAAAGATAACACGTCAATAGTTTGAAAGGGGGGGGAAAAAAAAGCAAGAGATGAAAAATTATAGAAAATTTTTGCTTTCGAAAAAATATTACACACGTACCTCCACACAAATGGACGTCCAAGAGAAGCGTTGGCGGTATAAAATACACCGACACTTTGAACAAAATTAACCTGCAAATACAAGTTGCTTTATTTATTAATCAAATATCATATTTTCTCCTTAAATTTTTTTTTTCAGATCATTGTAAAATTAATTTTTCATGTATTTTTTTAACTGGTTTTCAGAGGAACATTCCAATGACCCCATAAAATTTTACAAACAAAAACACAATTTCATTTCAAGATTCAGGGATTAGAAGGTAAAAGAATTATTACCATAGGAATCAACATAGAGGTTGCAAGAGCAGATCCCTTGAATCTAAAGGGCGGAGCAGAGTAGGAGGTGGCCAGGAAAAGATCAAAACAGTAGAGAGCAGTAGAGATGGGGTCAGCATTGCACAACCGAAAAATCAACAGGCCAAAAAGTACACCAAACAATATCACGAGCCACGCATGTTTTATTGAAAGTTCACCGGATGATAAAGGTAAATAAGGTTTGTTTACCCTGAAAATGTAACATGTAGAGATAAATTAAGCTAAAAATTTATTTGTCAAAAAAAAAAAAAAGAGAAGAAAGATATTTGATATACTTAGAAAGCTTACCTATCAATATCTATATCAAAAATCTGATTGATGCCACTATAATATGCATGCGCAAAAAATATAGCAATTAAGCCCGGGAATGCCTTAAGCCACATAGACCGCTCAAACACTAGTTGGTTATCATTCAACACTCTTGCGTACAAACAACTGCAAAAAAAAAAAAAAAACAAAAACAAAAAAAAAAATAAATAAATAATTAAAAATTCAATAAAAAAAAAAGTGAACATGGATTAATTTCTATTTCTTGCACCGCAAACCAGGTTTTTTTTTTTTTTCCTTTCCCTTTCTATTTTTTTTTGGGGTAAAGGTATACTTACATGGCTGAAATAAGTGCTTGCCGAATTGCAAAGGGCCTTGTGAATGCATAGCAAGCAGCTCCAAAACGTGAAGCTCTGGTAAACACTGAATCATCAGAACTAGCTAATTCAGCATCAGCTTTGGTATACACCGGTTCGGAGTCCGCTGGTTCAGCTTGAGCGCATGCCTATAAGACCATAAGTTTCAATTTATAAGTTGAATTTAAGACCAGGAGTAACTAATCATGGCACATTTAACCCATAAAGAATTGCTAAAACTAATCTGCAAACAAGCCCCTCAGCAACATCCTGCGAAGGATTTGCGACGGGAGAGGCTTGCGGATCATATAATGTTTAATGTAAGAAGTGGAGAAATAAAGTGTACCCGGTTAGAATCACGCTTATTTTGGCCGAACGATAAGGATTTCGAGAGCTTGTTCACCCCATAGAGCCCAACTGGCAGGTTCAAATTAAAATTGGTGGAGCATTTTGAAGGAAGGTTGGAGGATTTTGTTGCCTTAACTGGAATTGACCTAGTGAAACTAGAGCTGGCCTGGTAACGGTGAGATAGGATGGTTGCTGGTAGCCTAAGAGAAGAGTATGAGATTGAAAACTCCATATTGAATGTTTCTGAACTCAAATATTAATGTTACAACCACGTAAACAAAGAGAATGAGAGAGAGAGAGAGAGAGAGAGAACAGAAATATTAGTGGTTGAATTCGAAAACAAATGCTTGAAGAGCTTTAAAATTTATAGGAGATAATGACGAATCTTCCCGAATTTTTTATCTCATTGGTTGTCACCCCAATAATGTTATGTTACGTAATCTGAATTTAATAATTTAACCACATAAAAATAATTAAATACTAAAAATTCTTAAACAGATTGATGAGTTGTCATGATGTTATTGAGGGGACAACTATTGAAACAGTAAAATAGAAAGCAGATGTGAACTCGAGAATGACAAGTATAGAAAAATTATTCTGCTAAATTTGACAAAATCTACTTATTTTTCTGGTTAACTTTAAATTTCTTTATTCCTCTTCGCTTGATTTGATTATTTCTGTTCTGGGATTACATGTGCTTTTTCTATGAATATTGAATATTAAATATTAAATATGGAAGTTCTTTTTAGTGAATGGTTTTGCATATGCTTATCCTCTAGCAACATTTTAGGTAATTTTGCAACTGTTTCATTGGTAAAAATCACATCAAGTGAAAACGTAGTTTCTAATATATAACCAGTGGTTGAAGAATAGAATCCTAAAAATAATATACTTAGTAATACAATGGAAGTGATGTTAATATTGATTACGCAAACTATAAGTAGTCAACATGAATGATTTTTGGAAGCTATCAAAGCTAGTTCACATTTAACCCTTTTTTAAGCTAGGAAATTAATTTATTAATTTAAGGCTGTTAATTTGTTTCTAAAAAATTAAGGCTGCAAAAACCAAGTCATAGGTAATTATATCCTAAATATATAAAGAGTGAATAAGAATTGCACTGTTTAGTTTTGGTAGTAAAAAATGCACTGTTTAGGTTTTTTTTTTTTTTTTTTTTTACCCTCCTTCCTTCCTCACAGCAACATTTAGGTGCCTTTTTTTTAACTGTTCATTTTGGTAGTCAAAAATGCACCGTTTATGTGTTTTTTTTTTTTTTTCCCCCCTCCTTCCTTCCTCACAGCAACGTTTAGGTACTTTTTTTACTGTTCATTTTGGTAGTAAAAAACGCACCATTTAGCTTTTTTTTTTTTTTTTTTTTTTGCTCTCCTTCCTCACAGCAACGCACCGTTTAGGTGTTTTTTTTATTTTTAGTTTTTTGTCCTTCCTCACAGCCACTGCAGCTGACATTTGCTTTTTGCCTCCTACGTGTTGTGCTCTTGCAAGAGTTCTGAAACTTGAACTTGAAAGAAGATCATTTAATTCAAATTACAGTTTTGTTATATTGTAACTACACATTTATTATTTTTTAAGTGCAAAACATCTAAAAAAAAAAAAGTAGAGTTTTTTCATAAATATATAATAGGCAAGCAATAACTTTTTTTTGCAGGCATGTTGACAGGAAAGCAATTTGTAATTTTTTTTTTCTTTTTTGAACTTCAACCTGCTCATTGATATTCACTTTTTATTTTTTATTTATTTTTTTATTTTTTTATTTTGTGAATGTATATTTATATTCATTTTATATTCAAGTTAAATGAAGCCCTTTTATATTAAAATTACATCAATCTTAAATATGAAAAATCTCAACTAATATTATTTAACTAAAAAATATCTCAATTTCTCATGTTAGTTGATTTTTCTTCTTTTTTTTTTTTTTTTTTTAAGTTTTTTTAATATATCATAATCTTAAATACATAGTAAATTGTAGATATTTTTTTTTTTCCAAAAGGTTTACCATTTTTTTATGAACTTTATGTTTAAGATTTCTTTTCTTTTGGGCTATATGCACATCAATCCCTAACTTTATTTTCAGATAATAATCATTTGATATATTATTAATTTTACAAATCAATCCCTAAATTATTGATTTAATTGCAATTTTTGGTAAAACTAAAAACGTTTTGTAATCCTACATATATAAAAGATTGGATAAAAAGTTACTATTTATTTTCAGTAGTAAAAAACGCACTGTTTTTTGGTGTTGTTTTTGTTTTTGGCTGCCGTGTAGCTGACATGGGAGGAGAGGGAAGGGGAGAGAGAAAGAGAGAGAGAGAGTTGGGTTTTGAAACTTTTTGAGGTTTTTTTGGCTGCTGTGCAGCTAACACACGGGGAAGGAAGAGAAAGAGATAGAGAGAGAGAGAGAGAGAGTGTGTGTGTGTATGTGTCCGGGGGGAGTTGTTGGGTTTTGGGTTCTTTTTCCGACTGACACAGTTGAAAGAGAGAGGGAGAGAGAGCGAAAGAGAGATAGAGAGAGAGGTGAGTGGGATGGGGGATGTTTTTTTAATAATTTTTTTTTCTTTTGCTCGAGGGGAAAGGAAGGGGAGAGAGAGAGAGAGAGAGAGAGAGAAAAGAGAGTACGAAGTGTGAGAGAGGAAAGGGAAAAAAAGATTTTTTTGTATTAATATTTATTTTATATAAATTTTTTAAAAAATATATATAGTAATTAATTTAAATAATATCCGAAATTTTTTGAAAGTGACAATTTGATCTTATTTTAAAAGTAACTCTTTTAAAAAATTAGTTATAATTTTTATTGATTTTTTAGAAAAAGATAAAAATTAAGATAAAAAAATATAGATTAGTTAAATTTTAATTGAAAAGCGAAACAAAACATAAATCTATAAAATATATAAAAACGTCAATACGTAGTATTGCTCATAAGCTTCAACCAAAACGAGCGTTTTGGTTGAAACACTCATTTCATTTTTTTTTTTTTTTTTAAGATTTGTTTTTTTTTTTTCGGCTTTTTAACCACTATTTTTTAGATTTATTGTTGATGCCCGTTCCATGTGTTGGCTAAAAGCCTTCTTAAAGAAATGTGTTTTTCCTTACTTTAGATGCTTTGGTGTATCCCACGTGAACATTGAGAATAGGTTTTCTCTCTCTTTCTTTCCTCTTTTTTTTTTTTTTTTCCTACCTTACAAAAAAAAAAAAAAAAAAACTCGTCTTCTTCTTCCCCAACTCCGACGTCTCCCACCTCCTCTTTCTCCCCCGACACCGCCGCCGCCTCACCAGGCCTGTTTTGTGGGTCGAACATCTAGCAGCCCTTCCCACACCACCCCCGCCACCCCTGCCTTCCCCTCCGGCATTGGCGAATACGTCTTCCCCTCCGTTACCCAACGCAAGCAACCCACACGCGAGCTCGCCGTCGGAGGAAACAAACCTCACCGACCACGGAGATCGGATCATCAGAGGGAGATTCATCCCGAAATCTAGCATTCCTTCAATTAGGGATCATGAAATCAGTTTGGTGTTTGTTTGGTTCCCAAGAAAAAGGCGAGGAAATTTTTTTTTTACAACACCGCAAGAATCAGAATTTCAAGCACTGTCTTTTTAATCTTTGTTGCCTTAATTTCGTGTTGACTTGTGTGGGATTTTTCTAGTTTGAAGAGTAGATCGCTGTGTTTGGTATGAATAGAAGGCGAGGGTCTGAGGAGATGAATGTGAGCCATGCGTCGGTTCACCCAGTGGAAGATGCATCGACCACGGAAGTAGCCAATTTGTCGAGGGTGAGGATGAAGGACCGGACGAGGGTGAGGAATGGTCGGAGGTGGCGGCAGACATTGCCAGAGATTTTTTTTTTTAATGCTTTGTTAAATAATAATCGGACGTGATAGATTCTATTCTTTATTGATGTATTTTTTTAATTTTAATCATTCAAAATCAGTCCGATGGTCAAAATTTTTTTAATCAATCGATAAGAAAAAGCAACATGATTTCATGGTAGAATTCCTCCTTTTATGAAATTGTAAATAAATAATTTACAATTCAATAGTGACTCCGTATTAACTTTGAACTCGAACTCGTAAATAGACAAAACAATTGTTTTTTTTTCACTTTCCTTTTTTATTAAAAAAAAAAAAAAGGAGTGGGGTGGCGACGGCGCAGGCCTAAAAAGTCAAAAGTCAAAAATAAAAGTCAAAATAACGTAATTTGGAGACTGTCTCTCTACAAAGTTCATAATAGTCAATACATCTCTACATTTTAAATATATATATATATATATATATATATATATATCTTTCTTGGATCAGGGCTTGGGTTTTTTCTGCTGAGGTCCGAAGGAGGAAATTGAGATAGAGAGGGGAGAGAGAGAGGAAAGATGAATTTAGTTTTTTTATGATTATTTTATTTTTGTTAAGTTATTATTATTAAATTAATAAAATATCCTTTAGATTTGATCACATATATTATACACGACTTACTCCATTAGAAATTTAATAGTTTTGGACATAAAAGACTATAATGACAAATATTTTAAGAGTTTAGGGTCATTTCGGTCAAAAAAAATAAAAATAAAAAAATGGACTAAATCATCACTTTTAAAAGGACTACATTTTTTTTTCTTAATTTTGTTCTCTTTTTCCTACAATAACGATGATATCTATAACTAAACAAGTCATGAAGACTTTTCTACTTACTCAAAAGTCATCAAAATGTCTTTCATAAATTTGATAAAACACATGGACAAGAAAACACATTTCCATATTATATTTGTTTTTCAATTTTTTTATATGTTATTTTTTAATTTCTTAGTTTATATATAATGAGGTAACGTGCACTATAGTTATCATACACAAATAACATCTTAATCATTCGATTGCATATTAACGGTTTAAAAATGAAATCTACCGATAGGATATATAGTTTATCACATATTCTCCCTATTTTAATTTATATACTATTTATGTGCTGCATATTTTTCTCAAATTTTCCTTAGAAGCCAAAACGAGCGGTTGAAATAGGAAGCTAGTCGTTATGAAAGACAGTAAACGTTCTACATTTGACGATTTTGTATATATCAATTATAATTACTGAAAAGTCCTCCAAATCTCTTTCTTGACGAAGATTTTAATCCATGTTATTGCGTGCTATCACCGTAAGCCCACAAAATATTAAATATCATGTATATGTATGCATGTGTGTTGAAATATCAAAGATCGATATAGTTCGGATTCAGAAAGTTAATGTATTTTTAATTTAGATGGAAATTTCCGTTGGGATTATAATATCTTGATTTTCTTTTCTTTAATTTTTAAAAATATATCTTTTTTATTTTACTAAATTGACTTAGGAGTTTGGTGTGAGATTTGTTAAGATTATAGATTTGTTAAGATTTACCGATAGTCAATCAGTGATCAACCAATGGTCAATCAGTGATTAACTATACAATATGGTTAATCAGTGATTGACTATTTACAAAATTGATTAACTATTCTAAGGAGAAAAAGGCCCTTTAAATAATTTTAAAAACTTAAGCTTTTTAACTAATTTTTAAAAATTTGGGTCATTTACTAAAAAGGTCATTTAGATATAAACTCCTAAAAAAATCATTTTTTTCTCTTTCCTTACCTGATGGAAAATATATGTAATTTTTTATTAAATATATATAAATATATATGTATTTTTGTAAGATGTATTGATACTCATTATAAAAATAGTCATTTCCATGTTTCATGTAGGTTTTTCTTTTATCATAAGTATTTTTTATGAAGAGTGCGTACCTTCATACGTAAAATTCAATAAAAAATTATATATTAAACGGACACATGTAAAACGGGTAATGCACAAATATGTATATTTTTTGTGCATTGCGAAGGAACATTTCTGTTGCGTTATACCATCTGAGGTGACCTCTTACTTGACTGCTCTTAGGATGTAAGTGTTGCAATGTTTTTAGTTTTTTATTCTACTGGACCCACAAATTAATTTTACAAAATTTTGCTTTAATCTTGTTTCTTCCCTCTTCAAAGTTCAAACACATATATGCTTTTTTTACCCCCCCCCCCCCCAAAAAAAAAAAGGGATATGCGTATCTCCGTTAACTGTTTAGCCGCCCTCCTCCGCCTCGAACCCAACGTCATGCTACCATCCTTCAACTATGGGGATTGAGAATTATAAGGAAGGAAGCATCTTTGGTAACGAAGATCTGAAAGATGGTAACAAAGGGGTCAGAGCTTGCCGGTAACGAAGAAGACGGTGGCGGCTAGAGATGGTTGCATCAGTGGGTGAAAAGAAGAGTGTTTTAGGTCTAGAAATAAGGATAAATTTAAACGATTTCTATTAATACCGAATGCAAACTTAAACCAAACAAATAGAGAGAAAAGAGAAAGGAAGATTAGTTGTAGAAGAGAGATATTTTATGAAAGATGAAGATCACATTCATACCGTTCGTTAGAGGGTCGCCGGAGCCGGAGTACTGGTTTTTTGTTTGGCTTTGGTACGGTGGGAAAGCAAGGAAGAAAAGCAGGACATTTAATTGAAAAAAAAAAAATGGAAATATCATGTGGGTCCCACTTTTTAAAGTTGTTATCCTATTTGACTACCCACGGTGGGGAGGGGCACCTCTGCTATCATATAGCTTTATTCATATATTTTTTTTCTTTTTCAATAGAATTCTTCATTTTATAAGTTGATGTTTTAGTTTACTAGAACAATAATGGGAAGCGACAATATAAAAATTGATTTTTTTTCCTTTATTTTATGTCACTACAATTAATTATGGAAATTGATCGGCAAGTTGGGTTAAGAGATGTAATTAATGTGGAATATATTAGAACTCTTTCATTTAGGTACTAAGCATGCATTTAGTGGTTCGTTTGAGTTGAAAAATTGAAGTAATATTAATTGTAGTTGAGTTAGACTTTGAAATTATGCGTTTGGTTGATTGAAGTTAAAAATTATAAAAATTTGAATTATGTTAAAATATATATATATATATATATATCAATATAGATCTAGGAATAAAAAAAATAATCTAATTTAGACTTGAAATAGCAATTTTATAAACTGTTTAAAGTTTGAATTTTAAGTTAAAGTTGAAATTATAAATAGTGAAACTGAGTTGATTATTTCGGAAAAAAAATATATAGAATTGGAAACTTTGAATTGGTGTGCCAAACAGTGTGGCTTTTTGGACTTTTGTTTCAAAAGATGGAAACAAAGTTACCCCACACTCTAGCTAGCGAATTATATGTTTTCTCCTTGTTCCAATGTTTCTAGATTGCACGTTAATCAGAGTTTTGCGACAAGCACAAATATTTAGAGATCTTTTCTCCGAGTGTTTTTGATGAGATAATTATAAAGATTGATGGTTCGTTTAACGTTTCATCATGATATATATATATATATATATATTTTAGACATTACTTAAAAATTTTTAGAAAGTATTTTTGTTATACCCCTCATAATATAAGAGGAAATTATGTGAATACCCCTTTAGTGCATATATTTAGGATTTTTGTCTCATAATTCGGATTTTTGTCTTGAAACCATTTTTTATTTAACATTGTCAAAGGATAAAAATCCGAACCATAGGACAATGAGCCTCAACAATTGGGCTCCACTTTATAAATATGCCACATGTATAAGATGACATTTATAAAATGAAGGGGTTCCAACATTTTTGCCTCTCTAGCCACAACCCACTCCTTTACTTTCTACAATTATCTCTCAAGTAGAGAAGATATGAAAGCTTATTCTCTCTAGAAGGGCTCACACTCTACAAGGGAACAACACCTTGGGATTTTTCCCAGTACTCTCTCTCTCCTACTATTACCATCCTCTTTCTCTCTATATCAACTCCGGCGAACTTTCTACAAGAATCTCACTAACACAAAGCACTAATGTACCTTTGTTATGCTTTTAATATTTGTTTAGCCAGTTAGGCTCACTTGTCCCTAGTACCTGTGTCTAACTTAAGCATTGGAGTCTCTTTAGGGATCACCTCCTCGGTGTCACCACTCCATAGCTATCTTTATTATCGTGATGCAGGTCCACGTGGAGCAAAGGTTCCGGCCAACAAGACATCCACGGTGGAAAATACAAATCGCGCATCAATACTTTTCTCTCATAGAGAAAAAAGTAACTATTCCAATTTACTTTTCCAACTTTTATGTCATCCAAATGGCCCCAAATTGTTTTCTACATGAGAGCACATATGTAATTTGTTGGAAGCCGTCTAAGAAAGGTGTTTTTTCTTCATATTTATTTATTTTTTTTCAAGTAAAAGGGATCTATTGGGCTACGAGTGGATTAAAACCAAATCCATATTAAGGTGTTTGGTTATGCAACAAGAGTCTCCTTGTGCTCTGAGGAAAAAAATGGTTAATCTATTGTTTGAGTGCCTTGTACTCACTGGTCAATTGTGGTTTGGTTGCATTGGCGTGTCAAATGGGAGGCTAGTTCAGTACTCGAATCTACGGACCTCTTGAATGCCTTTCTTGGCCACAGTGCCTAGTTGCACTCTAGCCTTTCCAATTTGAAAGGAAACACTTCCTGCTTTTCGGTGTGCTGTTAGTGGCCCGGATTTGCGTGAAATGCCATATTAAATTTTTCGTGGCGCCGAAGTTGTGATATCCCGCAACTGCTTGCTAATCTAAATCAACGGTTTGGTGAACATGCTGGTGTTCACAGCCTTGTGAAGTCTCTTTTCCCTCTTCACCTAATGGTCTTTCGTGATCTTGATCTATATCAGCTCTCGTAATAAACTTTTTATTTAACAAACAACCGCAAAAGGATTATAATATGTTAAAGGTTCAATAAAATCAACCCAAAGGGTCTCTATGTATGCCTAAAGTTTGTTGAATAATATAGCCGCTGCAAAATATAGACAAAGAAATTTGGACATTTTTATCATTTTATTGATACGATTAGAATACCAGACCGCTAGACTTATTGCCTTGTTTTGAATTTGGATTTTTAAAACCTTTAAATGGTGATTGGGATTTAAAATAACTTCAAAGCTTTGCACATGATACACCCACTATTATTCAGAATCAACACGCCAATATGGACCCAAATTATAGCTGGCGGGCTCAAGCATATTTGGGCTTTACACAAAATCTTCAAAGAATAACCTTGAGCATGGCAACTGGCTGGTTTGATGCGGAGCAGTCCTTTGACCAACCCTTCCTATGAATAAAAACACTTCTCACAACCCGTTTAAATTGGCGGGTATAGGGTTTTTCTTATCACTGGTTTGAGGTTGTAAGGTATCTCATATACCATATAATAAATAATAAAAAATAAAAAATAGACATGCATATAGACTAGACCTTAAGTTAAAATAAAGCCAAATTATGATATTCAATTTTTCATGTCAATTATGTAAAAGTTTAATATTCAATATCATACATATTAGAAAACATATGCAACTTTCACTTTACTAAATAGAGTGTGTTAATAGGGAATAGGGTCGGGGATCCCAAATCCATCCATGCCTGTAACTCGTGACGGTTAAATTTTTTATCTGTTTACAACCTGAATTTCGGTCCCATTTAAGGCGGATCCCCACAAATTAACGGATTGACAAGGAAAATTGTTATCTTGAAACAAGAATATGTCATGTTTAGAAATTTTCCACTCCAATAAAAGGGCTTAGATTTTTGCCACTACAAAAGATTGGTTTAATGTTAACAAAATATATTTTTTTCTAGAAATATTCCATGCCAAATATTGAGTAATCTACCAGATTACGTTGCGAGAATAAATGATGACTACTTGATGAATATGCTGCAGTTTTCAGCACAAATCATTGATCGTCTCTGACGTTGTACACTGGTACCAACGGCCACTAGAATAATAAATAATGATAAAAGAAAGACAGACTACAAAATAATAACCAAAATAAATAATCGGATCAACAATATGAATTTTTCAAAAAGAGTTTTCACCATATCACGATTAATCTACTAGAGTCATACTATAACAAGATTGAAAAAAAAAAAAAAAAATCTAAAATCCATTTGCATCATTGAGGCATCGATGTGAGAAGTGCAACACAATTACATCCCTCTGCGGGCTTAAAGTGTCATACACTCACACTTCACTAAAAAGACATCTATTTCAGCTAAAAACAATAGTGTAGCTTTATTATAGTCGAACTTCTATGATAATTATGTTTTTATGACAGACAAGAACTTAAATACAAATAATTTTATTATAGTCGAACTTCTATGATAATTATGTTTTTATGACAGACAAGAACTTAAATACAAATAATACGAACCCTACCCACTTTATCTTTTTTTTTTTATTTTCTATTTTTTTCCTCCTGGAACCTATCAACTTCAGCATTAATAATCAGACTACTTGACTAGTACCTATTAAATTTTGGGGTCATTTCTACTTCATCGGCGAAACTTTAAAATTCACACTACATCATTTTAAAATTTGAATTTTCCCTACTTTGTCTTCTCCATTTCTTTTCCCTTCAAAATAAGGAGTGGACATACTGTGTTTTCCATTATTTGGATTTAATTGGAAATGAAACAAATGGGACAAAGGGGAAGAAACTCAAAATTTGTAAAAACAAAACGGAATCATTTAAAATTTAATAGGTAAAATGATAACGCCTACAAAGTTCATGGAGCATTAATATGAATAGCCTTAATTATTTAATTCTTTTTATGATACAAATTGTTTTGTTGCCCGTACACCTTGTTGACTCAATTGAGAATTTGATGGGCAACAACAGTAAGGTTCTTGTCAAGATTATTACTGCTTGGCAAATAGATTAGGATAGGAAATTTTGAAAATTTTTAATTCAATATGAAATTACGAATTCTTATAAGTATAAAATAAAATGAATGTTAGTTTAGATTTTTATTTAATTCCCTTTATGATACAAATTGTTTAGTTGCCCATACACCTTGTTGACTCAATTGAGAATTGGATGGGCAACTAAAGTAAGGTTCTTCTCACGATTATTACTGCTTAGCAAATAGATTAGGATAGGAAAGTTTGAATAATTTTTTAATTCAATCTAAAATTATGAATTCTTACAAATATAAAATAAAATGAGTGTTGTTTAGATTTCAAAATATATAATCAAATTTGATAATTCAATTTAAATTGGATAATATTATTTCAGGAAAAAAATTCGAATTGGGAGGGCAATCCCCTCTGGTGAATTGACCATACCCAAAACTGGTTTCTCGATAAAAACTCACTCCACCTGTTCAATATTCACTAGTACAAAAGTTGGCTTAGACAATGGAGATTACACGACGGTTTTACAAAAATCGTCGTCTAAAAGGTAATTACACAATGGTTTATTAAAACCGTCGTGTAATCGCAGGTTTATACGATAGTTTTTGTAAAACCGTCGTGTAATCTCTCAGTTTTATAAATCCCTACCAGCCCTAATTTTATTTTACAGAACTGTTCCGCAACCGCGAAAAACATTACGGAGACATGCCAAACCAGATACTCCACTGTCGTTCAACATCGTTACCACCGTCAACCATACCAACACTCTCTTATAGTCATTATTTGTAAGTGATCATTACTTACTCTTTTAAGTTATTTTGTATTAATTCATTGTAGATATTTTAAATATCTAAAACCGTAGATTCTCATTTTTTTTATTTTGAAAGTATGATTTGTTAAATTATGTCAAAAGCTTAATATGTATTATTTTAATTACAAAAACTTGATTATTGAATGAATTTTATGATCATTAATTTGGATTTAGGTCGGTTCTTGCAAATGGATCGAAAATGGATGTGGGCTAATAGATTGACTAGAAAATATCAAGATGGTATTAAAGAATTTTTGTCATTTGCCAAAACTCACTTGAAAAATAATAAGATTCGGTGTCCTTGTGTGGATTGTGGAAATAATAGGTCTCATTCAGTTGATGAAGTTAGAAGACATTTGCTTGGATGTGGGATTATTTGTTCGTACAAATCATGGTATTTACACGGTGAAATTTGTTTGAATCCAATATCGAAGAACAAAGGAAAAGAACATATTGTTGAGGAAGATGTATGAGATAATTTGTTTGATATGATTAATGATTTGGAAGAACACTTTGTGCACCATCTGGAGTTATTTGATGCAATGAAGAATGATGTTGAGATGTCCTTGTATGATGGGTGCACTAAATATACAAAATTGTCCGCGTTGGTCAAATTATGGAATAAGAAGGCATCGGGAGGGTGGACAAATTCTAGTTTCATGACTCATTTAGAATTTCGGAGAGGTTCTTCCGGTTGATAATAAAATACTGGCTAGTATGTACGAAGCTAAGAAGACATTGAGCTCTTTGGGAATGGAATATGAAAAAATTCATGCATGTCCAAATGTTGCGTCCTTTACCGAAATGGGTATGAGGATTTGGATGAATGCCCGATTTGTAAAGAGTCAAGATGGAAGAAGGGTAAGAAGCCAACGAATGGTAGTAAAAGAGTGTCGGCAAAGGTTTTATGGTACATTCTTCTGGCGCCACGTCTGCGGCGTTTATTCCGTAATGCCGATCATGCCAAGAATTTGACTTGGCACCATGATAAATGTGTTGAAGATGGCATGCTTAGACATCCAGCCGATACACCACAATGGAAGACCTTTGATGATGATCATCCTGAATTTAATGCGGAACCACGGAATCTACGTCTTGGTTTATCAGCAGATGGAATGAAACCACATGGTAATATGAGTAGTAGGCATAGTACTTGGCCCCTCATACTTGTCAACTACAATCTCCCTCCGAAATTGAGCATGAAGCGGAAGTTCTTGATGTTAACTTTATTGATCTCTGGTCCTCAACAACCAAGGAAGACATTGATGTGTACTTGACACCGCTAATCGATGATCCAAAGAGCTTATGGGAAAAAGGGATCGAAGTTAGAGATGCTTACTGTCAAAGACATTCACACTTCGTGCAATGTTGATGTGGATAATTAATGACTTTCCCGCTTATGGAAACTTATCTTGGTCATAGGATATTCTTACTAAAAAATCATCGATACAGCAAACAAAAAAAGGCTCTCAATCATAATGCCGAAGAAAGAATCCCTCCCTAGATTTTGATGGGCGAAGAAAGTATTTGAGATGGTTAAAGATTTGAAAGTAGTACTCGGGAAAAGAAAACGAAATAATAAGGATCCGATGGTTGATGGGCCTTGAAAAAAGAGGTCAATCTTCTACGAACTTCTATAGTAGAGGTCACTTTTCGTTCGTCATTGCTTGAATGTTATGCATATTGAGAAAAACGTTTGTGAATCAATTGTGGGCACGTTGCTTGACATTCCTAATAAGAGCAAAGATGGTGAAAAAGCACGGTTGGATCTTAAGGATTTGAATATTAGACTTAATTTGCTCCTTACGAAAAGAGGGAATGTCACTTACTTACCTCCGACAAAGTACACATTATCTAGACAAGAAAAAAGAAAGGTTTGTGAATGGCTCGCTTCTGTAAAAGTGCCCAACGGATATTCTTCCAACTTCAAAATGTAGGTGTCTATTAAGGATTTGAGGCTCATTGAAATGAAAACACATGATTGTCATATCTTGATGCAACAATTATTACCGCTTGCCTTGCGAGGAGTTTTAACGAAGGATGTGAGATTCGCAATTACCAAGTTATATATGTTCATTTTTCAATTCGATATGCTCCAAGGTAATTGATCCATTTATGCTAGATTTGCTACAATCAGAGTTGGTTAAGACATTGTGCTTGCTTGAGAAGTATTTTTTACCATCCTTTTTTGACATAATGATTTATCTAACGGTGCACTTAGTATAGGAAGTTAAGCTATGTGGACCAGTGTACTTGAGATGGATGTATCCTTTTAAAAGGTATATGAAAGTTTTAAAGGGTTATGTCAAGAACCGAAATATGCCGGAAGGATGTATAGTAGAAAGCTATATAGCAGAGGAATCGGTTGAATTTTGCTCCGAGTATTTGTCCAATACGGAAGCAATTGGGTTGCCAAAGACTACAAATAATATTGACTCGAAAAGACTATCCGTCGGCATTCCTTCTTCGGTAAATCAAGGTGAATGGGAGCAAGCTTGTCTCTATACTTTACATAATAAGGTTAAAGTGGAGCTTTTTATTGAGGTTCACCTAAAGGAATTAAGAGATGTAAATCCAAGAAGAGGAAGAAATGAAAAGTGATTGCAAGATGAACACAATCGGATCTTTCGTCTGTGGATACGAAGACATGTCTTTAAGAAGACCGACATTTCGCAAGACTTAATGAACCTAGCTAGAGGACCGTCAACGATAGTTACACGGTATAAATAATACTTTGTCAATGGTTATACATTTTATACTCGCGAAAGAGATGAGAAGCATCCCGTTCAAAATAGTGGTGCGAGTATCCGTGCGGAGGCTATGCATATTTCATCCGCAAAGGACAAGAATCCAGTATATGGAACCATGAACTACTTCAGTTTCATTGAAGTCATTTGGGAACTTGATTACTGTGGATTGCAAGTAGCACTCTTTAAGTGTAAGTGGGCTGACAATAATTATGTCAGGATCTACAGTGATGGCATCACAATGGTGGACTTTAGACGATTGGGATACAAAAATGATCCGTTCATTATGGCATCACAAGCAATCCAAGTATTTTATACAACGGATCCCAAAAATTTAAAGTTGTCCTTAGTTGTGCTGTGAAGCAAAGAATGATTCGTGATGGTCAAGAAGATGAGGAAGATTGCACCGACATTCCATCATTCACAAAGGATTGCCACTGGTTGAGGAGATTGATGATTTCGATGATGATGTTTCTCACTTGCTTCGACGTGATATTGAGTGGATACATGTTGAGAAAGCAAAGAAAAAAAAAAGAGTAAAACTTGAACATCTTTTCATTTGTATATCATTACTATTAATTGACTCTTTTTTATTACCATATTATTTTAATTCGCTATGTATTAGAGTTTATTTTGTTATGTTGCTTGATTTATTTTGAACATTAATGTTGAACATGGATCAATACTGTGGCAGTTTGGGTCACGATTTAAATACCACACGGGGTAGTAGGCTGTGGAATGACAAACAAAAAAACAAAAAAAAAAAAAAAAAGGAAAAGTGTCTTGAGATTACACGATGGTTTCTGTCAAAACCGTCGTGTAATCCATATATATGACGACGGTTTTCAGTGAAAATCGTAGTCGTATGTGCACAAAATATATAAGGATTACACGACGGTAGAAACCGTCGTGTAATCTTCTGAAGATAAACTTAAAATTTGAGCGTAAACCCTTAACACGACGACTGTTTTCAGTGAAAACCGTCGTCGTAAGGAAGGATTATACGACGGTTTCGACTGAAACCGTCGTGTAATCTTTCAAAAATTTTACGGACTCATGATTTCCTTGTACATAAGAAATCTAAGTTCGTACCATGTATTTATGTGACATTTTATGAAAATTATGAATATCAATACAAAATTCATAATTTTATCAGTATAGGGTTGAGTTCTCGATAAATTAACTACGAGACTCCATAATAGGCCTTTTAAGGAAAAAGGTATGACGAAATTTCATGAATTCATGTTGGTCAAAGTTTAACCGAAAAAGTCAAAAGTTGACCAGAAAAGTCAAAGATAAGACTGTACTGTGATACGGTAAGCAGTATGGGAAATATACTGCGAAAACCGTCTTTACGGACAAGATAGTATAATTAAGATTTAAAACCACCATAGAAAAATCAAGCACCTAAAATAGGGTATTAAGGGCCAAATAGTTTTAAATAAAAAAGAAAAATTTTTATACAGTCCAACAATACACAGATAAATTTTGGACTGCAGTTCAGTATAATAGTACTGAATTGTACTGTGTATTAGTGAATACAGTATTGGAAATATCTGTGTTAGCTTAAAAATGGACTGCATATTAAGGAACAAGCCAAACAAGGCCTTATGATGACATCACCCAAGCTTGAAATTATGACATCATTTATGAATTGAAGAATAATTTTGTGGGAAAAAAATCCAATTCTTGCCACCTAGCACCATGATGGCCGGCCACTTGGAGGGCCTTTTAGCAAAATTTTGTGCAATTATTTTTGCTCCAAGGATTTATGGGCAAAAGTTGAATCAAAAATAATTGCAAAGAGATCCAAATTCTCACCTATAAATACCTCAGGGGGGGGGGGGCGGATTTTTGGACAAAAAATTGGGAAAATCTAGCTAAACTCTTGCAAAATTTTCTCTCACACTCTTCCTCACCAAAACCGAACCTAAGCCAAGAGAGAAAAAGAAAATAAAACCCTAGAGCAAGCTAGTTGGGTGACCGGATTTGTGGTGAAAACAAGCAAAGGGTGGCTGAAATTTTGGAACCCCATTGGAGAGGAAAACCGGTTGTAGTGGCAGCCAAGGAAAAGGAAAAAGTTTTGGGATCCAAGCTAGGAAAACCACTTCCAAACCCTAGAGGTAATCCTTCAAACCCTAAGTTTTAGATTGAGCTTCAATTTGGGAAATTTAAGTGTATTTCAAGCTATTGGATGTAAGAGCATAAGCTCAATTTAATTTTATGCCCTAGTTAGAATTTTTGGTTGGTGCTTGATTCAATTTAGGGTTTAGGTGGTTTAATTTACCAAGTATGCATGATTTTATGCTTTGGTTGCATGAAATTAAGATTTACATGTGTGAAGCATGATTTAGTTATATGTCCCCCAGTATGTTTAAGTTTGTGCTTGATTATGCATGCCAAGTGTTTGATATAATGATGGTATGGAACGTTAGAAACCGCAGCATGATTGATATTAGGCTCCCGCTGTGGGCGGTTAAGGTAGTGTGCGCGTATTAGGACGTAAAACCAAATTAAGAGCGAAACTGTCAGTTCTCGGGTAAAACTGGCCAGTTTTCTGGAAAGATGATTTTGAGGCCCTTAGAAGCCGAATGAGCTAAAACATAAAACATTAAAGTTGTAGAGAAGGGATTTTACTAGGGGGCTACATGGACAGTTTTCAAAAATAAGGTCCCAAAGGCCTTCGTTTTTTCAAAAACCCGAGCCTGACCGTGCCCAGGATTTATGCACGGCCAGGTGAGTTCAAATGACAAAATGAACATGTTAGAGTCCGAATTAAATTTTTCATAAAACACGAAAGTTTTAGGATTTTTCGAGAGCTAAAACTTTCGTGAAGACAACTTTTTCAAATTAAAATTGGATTTTTAAACTGATACGGATTTCTAAAGACTGTGCAGGGAATAGGAAATTCCTGCACAGGATTTTCTAAAACAATGCAGAAAAACTGTATTTTTGCACCAACACCCCTATTTTGACTATGAAAACTGTTCCAAAGGCAGTTTTCAGCCTTTAATGTTTTTTTTATAAAATCACACTTTGAAAACCACGAGTTTTTAAGTTAAACAAAAGATTGTTGTCAAATTTTCCAAATTGGATTTTAAAAGCCAAAATGTAGTAACAAGATGTTAACGGATGGTAACCGGGAAGGATACCCGAGTTACTAAAGCTTAGGCCCGATAATAGGAATAGTAACTTAATACTATTCATGTACACATGGGTTTAATACCCAAGGTTACCTCAAGTAACCTAACAGGATCAAGTTTGGTTAATCACAAACTCTAGGGTTACGATTAGTAACCTAGTAACTGATCAAGGCATGTATGGGGGACATATAACTAGAATGTTGGAAATGTCACCAACATTTTATAGGATTCTTATCCTATTTTCTTTTTAATAGTAGAAAGTAACCTGCAGTTGCGATCTGAGTTGAAGCAACAAAACCCGGAACATAACATATCAGGCAAGTATCAAACCTCACTTACAGTATGAAAATAGTAAACACTATTTTCAAATATGCTATGTTAAGCTGTGCTATTTACATCATATTTTCAAATGTACATTATGATATGTGATGCCATGCGATGATATGCTGAGATATGCTATGACATGTTATGCCATGTTACAAGAATGTCATGTTGACAAGAATGCCATGTTTTCAAGAATGCCATGTTATGGCAAGTGTTAAGTATGATATGACATAGTGACATCATGAGGCATGTTCACTAATGTTGAACCACATGGTAAGATAAATCAAGTAAGGTGTCGTACCAACCTCCCGTGATCGTGGAGGCTACATGTTTCAGTTGTGATAATTACCTTCCGTGATCGTGAAGGATCAAGTTATAATTCCCAGAACTGTTAGGGCCTTGCAAACCCTAGCTTTGTCTGGAGGCTGCGCGCTTTTGGTACGTACACTATGGGCCCACATGTTAAGACAAGATAATAAGTTCAAGACTAAGCCTATAATAAAGCATAAGACATTCAAATCAATCATAAATGATTCATGCATAAGTTACATGATGATTGGCATGTTTTTAAGATGCTTGAAATGTTTTGTGAGATATATTTGTATTTGCTGGGCGAAAGCTCATTGTATATTTCATACTGTAGGTAAGAAGCCTGCAGCTTAAGTGGTGGGCCATGCGGACGATGCGACGGGTGAAGGGCGGTGTGGGATACCACTACGCAAAATTTTCCGCAACCGCTTTTGAGTTAAATTGTATATATCTCAAAAGTAAATTAAGTTTGATTTTATGTATGAGTTTGAAGACATGAGAATATATTTTCAGTTTGGTATGCATGCATGACAAGTTTTTCCTTACAAGATAATCTATATAATTATGTTTTAAAAAAAAAATTTAGTCTCAAATTTTCAAGTAAGTTAAGTACAAGTATGTATGGTGTCGACCCGGCTTGGGAAGTCGGGGCATCACAATAAAAAACAATAATTTACCTTAGTTAATCAACAAATTACAAAGAAAGTAAACATAAAAATAAAAGGGAAAATTTTTTGCATACATTTTACATAAAAGAATTCAAGATTTAGGAGATTTATGTAAACGTTTTTTTAAAAAATAAAAATAAAACTAAAAAAGAGAAAAAAAAAAAAAAAAAAAAAAAAAAAAAAAAAAACTATGTATGTAAGCTTTGAAGAGGAAGAATTAAAAGTACCTGAGGCAAAAGAATGGCAGCCGCTATAGCACCAATATAATTTAACAGCAACAACCCAACGGCAAAGTAAGCAACATTTTTACCTCCGAACCTCGCCGGAAACGTTCGAATGTTGTACCTATAATAAATAAAATATTTTGAGATTAAAAGAGTGAACAAAATGAAAAAAAATTTATTTTAAGTTCGATAAATGCGATGAGATGCAAGAACTGCAACTTACTTCATGTCACCTTCTACATCTGGGATATCTTTTATGATGGAAATGACCACAAAAAATATTGTGGAAAAAGCCAGGATGAAAATAGTTTGGGGACTGCAGAACAAATTCAAAGCCGAATGTTAGATTTTTATAAAGAGTTAAATTATGTGTGGGTTAACAATAAGAATAATACAAAGCGGTATTTGTGTTGTTAATTAAACACGACCTACTAATAAACGATGAATTATATCACTGCCCCATCTTTAATCAAGAGTTTTTTCTATGTAACATTCTAGTTTTCAAATTAAGAAATTGTTGAACCATAATTTAGTTGTCAATTTTCATGGGTTTTGTCTGACATTGTCCTGTTGACCATCAACTTACAATGTTAATAATTAAGAAATCTCGCTCCTTATGGCATCTATATATTGGTCGGATAATTATTTAAGTAACCACAACTTGAGGCAAAAATATAATATAAAAAAGTAAAACTACAAATTATTATATTGTAAAATCATTACCCTGCAATAATAGTAATAATAATAATATGAATAACAATTATAATAGTGGTGTGGTGATGATGATGATGATAAATTATAATAGTGGAGTACTATATAGATGGAAATACTTAAGCTACACGTCATATGAGCAAAATAAAGATAAAAATTTTCAACCAAAAAAAAAAAAAAAAACTGAAGATAAAAATAACACATTAGTAGTTTGAAAGGAAAAAAAAAATAAAAATAAAAATAAAAAAAGGAGCAAGAGATGAAAAATTATAGAAAATTTTTGCTTTCGAAAAAATATTACACACGTACCTCCACACAAATGGACGTCCAAGAGAAGCGTTGGCGGTATAAAATATACCGACACTTTGAACAAAATTAACCTGCATATACAAGTTGCTTTATTTATTAATCAAATATCATATTTTCTCCTTAATTTTTTTTTCAGATCATTGTAAAATTAATTTTTTATGTATTTTTTTTTAACTGGTTTTCAGAGGAATATTCCAATGACCCCATAAAATTTTACAAACAAAAACACAATTTCATTTCAAGATACAGGGATTGGAAGGTAAAAGAATTATTACCGTAGGAAGCAACATAGTGGTTGCAAGAGCAGATCCCTTGAATCTAAAGGGCGGAGCAGAGTAGGAGGTGGCCAGGAAAAGACCAAAACAGTAGAGAGCAGTAGAGATGAGGTCGGCGTTGCACAACCGAAAAATCAACAGGCCAGAAATTACACCAAACGACATCATGAGCCATGCGTGTTTGAGTGAAAGTTCTCCGGATACTAAATGTAAATAAGGTTTGTTTACCCTGAAAATATAACATATAAAGATAAATTAAGCAAAAATAAATAAATAAATTTTTAGCCAAAAATAATGAAAAGGTATTTGAAATACATGGAAAGCTTACCTATCAATATCAATATCGAAAACCTGATTGATACCATTACCATAAGCGTGCACAATAAATATAGCAATTAAGCCCGGGAATGCCTTAAGCTATAGAGGCCACTGAAGTACTAGTTGGTTTTCATTCAACACTCTTGCGTACAAACACCTGCCAAAAAAAAAAAAAATGTGGACATGTACCCGGTTAGAATCACGCTTATTCTGGCCGAACAACAAGGATTTCGAGAGCTTGTTCTCCCCGTAGAGCCCCGTTGGCAGGTTCAAATTAATATTGGTGGAGCATTTTGAAGGAAGGTTGGAGGATTTTGTTGCTTTAACTGGAATTGACCTAGTGAAACTAGAGCTGGTCTGGTAACGTTGAGATGGGATGGTTGCTGGTAGCCTAAGAGAAGAGTATGAGATTGAAAACTCCATATTGAATGTTTCTGAACTCAAATATTAATGTTACAACCACGAAAACAAAGAGGATGAGAGAGAGAGAGAGAGAGAGAGAGAGAGAACAGAAATAATAGTTGTTGAATTCCAAAACAAATGCTTGAAGAGCTTTAACATTTATAGAAGAGAATGACGAATCAAGATCTATTGTCCCAAATTTTTCATCTTATTGACAATCATCCCAATAATGTTATGTTATATAATTTGAATTTAATAATTTAGCCATATTAAAAATAGTTATTTACTAAAAATTCTTAAACAAGTTGATAAGTTGTCGTAATGCTATTGTGGGGACAGCCATTGAAACAGAAAAATAGAAAGCAGATCTGAACTTGAGAATGACAAGTATAGAAAAATTATATTGCTAAATTTGACAAAGTCTACTTAATTTTCTTGTCAACTTTAAATTTCTTTATTTCTCTTTGCTTGATTTGATTAATATTCTCTTCTGGGATTACATGTGCTATTCTTCATGTGCTTTGCTGACTTTTCTATGAATATTGAATATTAAATATTAAATATGGAAGTTCTTTTTTGAGCATGGTTTTGCATACGCTTATCCTCTATCAACATTTTAGGTCATTTTCAACTGTTTCATTGGCAAAAACATAGTGTCTAATATGAAACCGATGGCTGAACAATAGAATCCTAAAAATAATATATTTAGTAGTACAATGGAAGTGATATTAATATTGATTACGCAAATCTATAAGTATTCAACATGAATGATTTTTGGAAGCTAGCAAAGCTAGTTCACATTTAACCCTTTTTTAAGCTAGGAAATTATTTAATTAATTTATGGCTGTTAATTTGTTTATAAAAAATTAAGGCTGCAAATACCAAGTCAGGTAATTATATAATTAAATAAGCGAATAGAAAATTAATCAAGCCAAGCGGAACCAAATTTTCATAAAAGCGACAATATGTCTCAAAATAATTCGTTTTCTGGCCTTGACCATTTAATGAAGTCTCTTTGCATAAATATATATTTTTCTACCGTGATTGATTTTCTCAAAAGCAGTTATCCCCTGCTTCACATCTTATTTTACATGTATTTTTTATTATTATTTATTAATGAATGATGACAAAATAAATTAGTAGATATACCAAGACATCCCGTTAGATTGACACTATTTTAGCACCCTCATCATTTTTCTATTCCAATAAGATTTTATTAAAATAATAACATAAAAGAAAGAAATGTTTATAGGATAAATTGAAATAAGACAAACTTATATGCAGGTGCCAAAAATAATCTACACGCAGGCAGACAAGGAACAAACTTAAGTAAAAAATAAAATAAAATAAAATAAAAACATACTATTTTTTAAGCCCAAACCCAAACCCAAACATACTATTAATTATTTTACATGTTTTTAATTGATGGATCCCATAATTAATCCATCCACAAAGATATGGAGCCCTTGGATCTTATCTCAACCATGGGAAAATGAGGTTTACTTCACTGCAGAATTCTCCTTTAAAAGAAATTAGTAAATCAACAATTTTTTTTTTTTTGGGAATTCTAAAATAAGAACCCCTCAATTTATCTCATTAGAAAAAAATTTTAACAGTTAGAGCTCAACGGTCTAGATATTTTGTGCACAAGAAATCTATTATGTGCTAAACTACATGTGATTAAAAGACAACCCCTTCTAGCCTTCTTCTTCCCCAACTCCGACGTGTCCCACCTCCTCTTTCTCCCCCAACGCCGCCGCCGCCTCACCGGGCCTGCTTCGTGGGTCGAACATCTAGCAGCCCTTCCCACACCACCCCCGCCGCCCTTGCCTTCCCCTCCGTTACCCAATGCAAGCAACCCACACTCGAGCATTTTTTTAAATGCTTTGTAAAATAATAATCAGACATGATAGGTTCTATTCTTTATTAATGTATTTTTTAATCTTAATCATTCAAAATCAGTCGGATGGTCAAAATTTTTTAACCAATTGATAAGAAAAAGCAACATGATTTCGTGTACAATTCCTTCTTTTTTGAAATTGTAAATAAATAATTTACAATTCAACAGTTACTCCGTATTAATTTGAACTCGAACTAGTCAATACACAAAACATTTGTTTTTTTCACTCTCCTTTTTTAATTAAAAAAAAAATGGAGTGGGGTGGTGACGGCGCCGGCCTAAAAAAGTCA
Organism: Ficus carica; assembly: GCA_009761775.1. Taxonomy (NCBI): domain Eukaryota; kingdom Viridiplantae; phylum Streptophyta; class Magnoliopsida; order Rosales; family Moraceae; genus Ficus; species Ficus carica. Next base: position 86,933 of record VYVB01000604.1, read on the forward strand.
AAAGTCAAAAGTCAAAATAACGTAATTTGGAGACTGTCTCTCTACAAAGTTCATAATAGTCCATACATCTCTATATTTTTTAAAATAGAAATATCTTTCTTGGATCGGGGCTTGGGGTTTTGCTGCTGAGATCTGAAGGAGGAAATTGAGATAGAGAGAGAGAGAGAGAGGAAAGATGAATTTAGTTTTTTTATGATTATTTTATTTTTGTTAAGTTATTATTATTAAATTATTAAAATATTTTTTTAGATTTGATCACATATATTGCACATGATTTATTCCGTTAGAAACGGTTTTGGACAGAAATGACTATAATGTCCAACATTTTAAGAGTTTAAGGTTATTTCGGTCAAAAAAAAAAAAATTTTGGACTAAATCGTCACCTTTTAAAAAGACTACATTTTTTTTTTCTTAATTTTGTTCTCTTTTTCCTACAATGACGATGATATCTATAACTAAACAAGTCATGAAGACTTTTCTACTTACTCAAAAGTCATCAAAATGTCTTTCATAAATTTTGATAAAATACATGGACAAGAAAACACATTTCCCAAATTATTTTTGTTTTTCAATTTTATTTATATATTATTTTTTTAATTTCTAAGTTTATATATTATGAGATAAGGTGTATTATAGTTATCATACATAAGCAATATCTTAATCGTTCGATTACATCTTAACGGTTTAAAAATAAACTCTACCAATAGGGTATATAAAAAGGGTTTACCACATATTCTCCCTATTTTAATTTATATACTATTTAATTGCTGCAAATTTCTATCAAATTTTCCATAAAAGCCAAAACGAGCTGTTGAAATAGGAAGCCATTCGTTATGAAAGACAGTAAACGTTCCACATTTGATGATTTTGTGGTAGTTTTCTTGGCTGGAATATTAAAATATAGTGACATAAAGCTATCATGACGAAAGAAGAAATGGAAAAAAAAAATTTGTTTAACGTATACAGAAAGTAACCAAAACAATTGTATATGTCTCTCTTTTTTTTTTTTTTTTTTTTTGATAAGTTGTATATATCAATAATCATTGCTGAAAAGTCATCCGAATCTCTTTCTTGACGAAGATTTTAATCCATATTATTGCGTGCTGTCACCGTAAGCCCACAAAATATTACAGAATATCATGTATGTGTATGGATGTGTGTTGAAATATCAAAGATCCATATAGTTCGGATTCAGAAAGTTAATGTATTTTAATAAATTGAGTTAGGAGTTTGGTGTGAGATTTGTTGAGATTATAGATTTGTTAAGATTCGTTAAGATTTATTGATAGTCAATCAGTGATCAACTAATGATCAATCAGTGATTGACTATTTACAAAATTGATTAACCATTCTAAGGAGAAAAAAAACCCTCTAACTAATTTAAAAAACTTAAGCTTTTTAACTAATTTTTAAAAATTTGGGCCATTTATTAAAAATGTCATTTAGATATAAACTCCTAAAAAAATCATTTTTCTCTCTTTCCTTACCTGATGGAAAATATATGTAATTTGACTACCATGTGAGTCCCACTTTTTCAAGTTGTTATCCTATTTGACTACCCACGTAAGGTGGGTGGAGGGACACCTCTGCTGTCCCCTAGGCTTATTCATATATATATATTTTTTTCCTTTTTCAATAGAATTCCCCATTTTGTACGTTGATGTTTTAGTTTACTAGTACAATAATGGGAAGCGACAATATAAAAATTGATTTTTTTCCTTTATTTTATGTCACTACAATTAATTTTGGAAATTGATGCGGCAAGTTGTGTTAAGAGATGTAATTAATGTAGCTCGTGCGATTAACATGGCAATTTCTTGTTAGCTGCTGACCCAATCGATTATGGAATATATTAGAACTCTTTCATTTAGGTACTAAGCATGTATTTGGTTGGTTTGTTTGAGTTAAAAAATTGGAGTCATCTTAATTGTAGTTGAGTTAGGCTTTGAAATTATACGTTTAGTTGATTGGAGTTAAAAATTATAAAAACTTGAATTGTATTAAAAAAAAAATATATATATATATATCAATATGGATGTAGGAATAAAAAAATAATATCATTTAGACTTGAAATAGCAATATTATAACCTGTTTAAAGTTAGAATTTTAAGTTAGAATTGGATACTTTGAGTTGGTGTGCCAAACAGTATGAATTTTTGGACTATTGTTTCAAAAGATGGAAACAAAGTTACCCCACACTCTAGCTAGCGAATTATATGTTTTGTCCTTGTTCCAATGTTTCTATATTGCACGTTAATCAGAGTTTGCGACAAGCACAAATTTTTAGAGATCTTTTCTCCGAGTGTTTTTGATGAGATGATTGTAAAGATTGATGGTTCGTTTAACATTTCATCATGATATATATATTTTAGACATTATTTAAAAAATTTTATATAGTATTTTTGTTATGTACCCCTCATAATATCTATTAAGAGGAAATAAAGTGAATACCCCTTTAGTGCATATATTTAGGAATTTTGTCTTATAATTTGGATTTTTGTCTTGAAACTATTTTTTATTTAACATTGTCAAAGGATAAAAATCCGAACCATAGGACATTGAGCCTCAACAATTGGGCTCCACTTATGCGACATGTATAAGATGAAGGGGTTCCAACATTTTTAACTCTCTAGCCACAACCCACTCCTTTACTCTCTGCAATTATCTCTCAAGTAGAGAAGATATGAAAGCTTATTCTCTCTAGAAGGGCTCACACTATACAAGGGACCAACACCTCGGGATTTTTCCTAGTACTCTCTCTCTCCTACTATTACCATCCTCTTTCTCTCTATATCAACTCCGGTGAACTTTCTACAGGAATATCACCAGCACAAAGCACTAATGTACTTTTATTATGCTTTTAATATTTGTTTAGCCAGTTAGGCTCACTTGTCTCTAGTACCCATGTCTGACTTAAGCATTGGAGTCTCTTTAGGGAACACCTCCTCGGTGTCGTCATTCCATAGCTATCTTTATTATCGTGATGCAGGTACACGTGGAGCAAAGGTTCCGGCCAACAAATCATCCACGTGGAAAATACAAATCACGCATTAATATTTTTCTCTCATAGAGAAAAAAAGTTATTCACTAGTACAGAATATGGATACCACGATGGTTTTCTAACCGTCATGGAATCCAGGATCGTGGAATCTTTTTAGATTTCACGACGGGTAAAACCCGTCATAGAATAGGCAAAAAATATGACCTAAATGTGGACATTTAAGAACATACCACGACAGTTTTTCGGAAAAACCGTCGTGGTAGGGTCCGTCGAAAAAAAAAATTTGTGAATTTATTTCATTTCCCACGGGTGGTAAATCTGGAAAATTTAACTCACAAAATCAATATTTTTTCTGAAAAATTCCCAAATCCGTGTCTTACCCAATCAATTTTAAAGCAATCTAAATCACAACGACAATCAACAATCACCGAAATGACGGATTTTGGACAATTTTCTACGGAAAATTCCAAAATCAACAATCAACCAAATCAACATTTTGGAAGGAACATTGTGGATTTTTGACATTTTGGTCGGAAATTTCACAATCAACAACCACAATTAACAAAATCAACATTTTGGACGGAAAATTCCCAAATCCGTGCCTTACCCAAGCAAGATACATTTCAACTTACCGGATTGTCGAGCGTGGGTACGGGCGGAGTGGTAGAGAATGTAGGGGATGGAGGAATGGCGGCGAGAGGGAGAGGGAAAAATACTCGGAGTTAGAGAGAGAGGGAGGAATGGAGGCTAGAGAGAGAGGGAAATAGTCTCGGAGTTAGAGAGAGAGAGGAATGGTAGCGAGAATATAGAGAGGGAGCAGAGAGCGATAAATGGAGGGAGGATATGGGCGACTTTGGGTTTGGAGTTAGAGTTTGTATTAGAGAGTGAAAAAGGCTCGGAGTGTAATGTGGTGGGAAATAGGGTATTTTTTTGGGTTTTAATCTACGCTCCAAAAAGTTGAATAACTTCAAAAATTTTCAAAATTCCCGCATTCATACCTACCATGACGGTTTTTGGAAAAAAACCATCGTGGTAGAATGAAACTTTCAAAAAAAAAATTTCAAAAAAATTCCAATTGACCTACCACTACGGTTTTTTCAAAAAACTGTCATGGTAGATCTACCACGACGGTTTTTTGAAAAAACCGTAGTGGTAGGTCAAAAAAAAATTTTAGAAACGGTCATGGAAGCGCCGTCGTGGAATCCACTTTTTGTAGTAGTGATTACTCAAATTTACTTTTCAAACTTATATGTTATCCAAACGGCCCCCAAATGTTTTCTACATGAGGGCACATGTAAGAACCCGAAATTGTGATGGACCTATGATTTCCTTAGAGACAAGGAAAATCTAAGATTGAACCATGTATGTTGATATGGCGCTCATGATCTGAGTTGAATATCAGTATATGTTTGAGTTATCGTTTAAATAGCTACGAGACTCAATGATAGTCAAGTATGAGGCCTTTTGAGAAAAAGGGCAGAATAAGAATTTATGATTTTATGCCGGTCAAAGTTGACCGAGGTTGACTTTAGGTTGACCAAAGTTTGACTGAGATGGTACCGCAGTGTAATTAACAGTATGAAAATTATACTGCAGAAAACCGTCTTTACGAACGAATAAGCAAAAATAAGCCATGAGACCACCCTAGAAAAATCAAGCACAATATTTGGAGCCATATGGGCTAAATGGTTTCAAGTCCCAAGAAAAATTTTTACGTAGTCCAATTTTATGCAAATGGATTTTGGACTACAATTCAGTATGATAATACTGTTTTAGGACAAAACAGTATTGATATTATCAAAGTTAGTAAGGAAATGGATTGCATAATTATATTAAGGGATTCTTGGAATCAAGTGGATAATTCTGCATGAATTGCGAGTCAAGTGGCTCTACCTTAGCTGATCACCCGCAGGGACTAAATTGTAAATATTTTGTCTTTAGGGGCAAAAGTGCAATTTTTGGAAAAGTTAGCAATGATGATGTAAGCATGATGTCATCAAGGTGATGTAAGCTTGATGTCATCATGATGAGGTAAGCAAAACTTGTGCACCAAGGAAGCAAATGGCCGGCCACCACCTAGAGGGACTAATTAGCAAATATTTTTGCTTCAAGAACCAAATGCAATTTTAGAAAAATAAAAAAATCCAAGTTCAAGGACTTTTTGACAATTTTGAAAGTTCAAAAAGCCTATAAATAGAGGTGAGGGGGGACGGATTTTTAGTGGGAAAAATAGAGAAATCTGGCCAAACTCTTGCCAATTTTCTTCTCACACTCTCCCTCACAAAACCGAACCCTAGGGAGGAAAAAAAAAAAATCCAAGTGTTAGCCGGATTTTGAAGCTTGTGGTGGCTGGATTATTGGAGCAAGGGTGTGGAAAAATTTTGGAACCCAACTAGCCTAGGAAGGCCGGTTCTAGGTGGAACCAAAGAGAAAGGGAGAAAATCAAAAGTCAAGCCAATTTCTTGATAAAAAATCAAGGTAATTCCCTTTAAACCCTAAGCTTCTCAATTCAAGTTCCAATTGAGAAATTTAAGTGTATTTCAAGTGGGTTTGTATGAGCATAAGCTCAACTTAATTTCTTGCTTAGGTTAGACTTAATTATGTGCTTGAATTAGTCTAAGGGTGGTTTGATTTAAGCTTGCATGGTTATATGCTTATATTTGCATGGTTATATGTTTATGCTTGCATGATATTAGGGTTTGCATGCATGCCTATTAAGTGTTCGATATATGTCCCCAATATGCCTAAGAAGTTATAGGTTATGCATGTTTATGTTTAAGCTAGATTAGAAGCTTGAATGATGCATGATAATGCAAACCTAAAGTTTTGCAAACCCTAGTTTGGTGCAAGAACACCCAAGGGTTTGCCTTTGCATGAAAATGTTTGAATAGTGCATGGATGTATGTTTTACGTTAGAAAGCGCTGCATGACTGATATTAGGCTCCCACTGTGGGCGGTTGAGGTAGTGTGCGTGTATTAGGACATAAAACCAACTTAAGAACAAAACTGCCAGTTTTCGGGTAAAACTGGCCAGTTTTCTAGAAAATCGATTTTGAGGCCCTTAGAGGCCGAATTTGAAAAAAGTTAAAACTACAAAGTTGTAGAGAAGGGATTTTCCTAGTGAAAAACGTGGACAGTTTTTAAGAACAAGGCTCCAAAGGCCTTCGTTTTTACAAAAATCCAAGACTGAGAATTCCTGGGCAGGCCAGACCCAGTGTGCACGGCCAGCAGGTTTCAACCTCAAAATGATTAAGTTAAGGACAGAACTGGGTTTTCAGTAAACAACCAAAGTTGTAGTATTTTTGAGATCTACAACTTTCATGAAGAAATTTTTCTCAGATTCCAAACAAAATTTAAGATAAAGATTTTATCATAAAAACAGTACAGGAAACAAGAAAATTCCTGCACAAGATTTTCAGAAAAACAGTGCAAAGCAGGAAATTCCTGCATGTGCACTAATAACTGAAATTAATAAACTGTTTTTAAAGCTTGTTTTCAAAGATTGACAGTTTTCAACTGTTTTGCTCAAAAGCAACAATTTTATGAATTATACGGTTTTAGAACAATGTATAGTTTTACATAAGCTTTTCAAAGAAAACTTGACAAAGAATTGTCAAGTAAAGAGATAAAGAAATACTTAGGTTAAAAAGTATTTCCAAGACGTAGTAACTAAAAGATAACCTATAGTAACCGGTTAGGATACTGAGTTATTGGGTTGGGCCTTACCCTATGATTACCGATAGTAATCTAGTAGGGTGTTACTCTATAAGTAATAAGGCCTTAGTTTTTTTTAGTAAGATTAGTAACCTAACGAGTTACTGTTTATGTCTGGTTGGGCCATGAGCCCTAAGGTTACGGCCAGTAACCGACCAAGTCTTTTCAGTAATTGTGGGGGGACACATACCTAGGATTACCCATGGTTGTTGGTTGGGATACCAACATTTAATAATTATAATTTATGGTAAGATAGAATGTAAATGATTCTTATCTTACACCCTGTTTGGAAACAGGAGTAGGAACTGTTGTCGTGCCATGTTGGGACGATAAATCAAGAGCGTAGGACGGCAGGTAAGTACAACTCCGCCTACAGCATGGGCAAAACGTTTTTACATAACATGTTTTTCAAGAAATCATGAATTGATTTACATGATTTACAACTATGGTATGTTATAATGTTTTATGTTATGATGTAGTATGTTATGTTACGATGTAGTATATTATGGTATGTTATGGTACGATGTAGTATATTATGTTACAATATAGTATGTTATGTTACGATGGGTATGTTATGTTACGATGTATTATGATACGATGTTTTATGTTACGAATGATGTTATGTTAGGTTATATATTTTGATATCGTGACATCATGGAGCATGTTCACTGATATTGAATCACATGGTGAAAACAGTTCTTAAGTCATAAGATAAAACAAGTTAATGTTGTTGTGACGTACCGACTTGCCACGAGGGCGGGTTTAAATGGTACTGTCCATGGTTTGAGTTGGTTTGGATTGGCTGCCCCAACTACTACATGTTAAACAGTATGGTTCATGGTTTGAGTTGGAATTGGACTGACCGCCCCAATCACTCCATGGTTACACGCCACGGTACGTACACTCATGTTATACAAAGGGCCCATAAACCAAATCAACATAATAAAGCATAATCGGTTCATGCATTCGTGCACTTAAAATGTTTTGCGGGTTGAATGTTGTACTTACTTGGCATAAGCTCAATACTTACGTTCATGCTGTAGGTAAGCAACCTACCGGCAATACTTGATGCAAGACTGTGGAAGGTTGGCATGGCAACTGTGAAATGTGGGATGGACACCGTCACAGGTTTTGGAAAATATGTTTTTGTAAAATATGTTTGTAAAATATGTTTTGTTATGTTATAAGAAAGTAATGGTATGGTTTAAGAAAAGTTTCAAGTATGTATGGCAAGCAAGTTGTCTCGTATTGTACCGACCCGCACTAGGTCGGGTTTGGTCCACGATTTGAATATGATAAGATAGCTTTCAAATGAGGTGTGAAAGCTCGGTACTCGGGTGAGTACCTATGTATATGTATGAGGATAAATCAAGTTAAAAAAAAAATAAAAAATTACTCTAGAATTTTCAATAAATTTAAGTAATTAAGACCGAGTTTTAAGTTAAGTATGTACGGCGACGACCCAGCGTGGGAAGCCGGGGCGTTACAGCACATATGTAATTTGCTGGAAGCCGTCTACAAATGGTGTTTTTTCTTTATATTTATTATTATTATTTTTTGAGTAAAAGGGGTCTGCTGGGCTGCGAATGGATTAAAACCTAATCCATATTAAGGTGTTTGGTTATGCAACAAGAGTCTCCTTGTGCTCTTTGCTCTAGTGCTGAGCAAAAAAATGGTTAATCTCTTGTTTGAGTGCCTTGTACTCACCGGTCAATTGTGGTTTGGTTGCATTGGCGTGTCAAATGGGAGGCTCATCCAGTACTCGAACCTACGGACCTCTTGATTGCCTTTCTTGGCCACAATGCCTAGTTGCATTCTAGTGACCAGGATTTATGTGAAATGCCATATTAAATTCTTCGTGGTGCCGAAGTTGTGATATCCCGCAACTGCTTGCTAATATAAATCAATGGTTTGGTGAACATGCTGATCTTTACCAGCCTTGTGAAGTCTCTTTTCCCTCTTCGCCTGATGGTCTTTTGTGATCTTGATCTAAATCGGCTCTCGTAATAATCTTTTTATTTATCAAAAAACCACAAAGGATTATAATATGTTATGGTTCAAAAAAATCCACCCAAAGGGTCTCTATGTATGCCTAAATTTTGTTGAATAATATAGCCGCTGCTAAATATAGACAAAAAAAAAAAAAAAAAAAAAAGGACATTTTTATCATTTCATTGATACGATGATTTATAATTTTGATCCACCCTTTAGCAATCCTAGTATCAGTTAATTTTCAAACGTCCCTAAATCAAACGTTTCAAACCGCACCGGACCGCTAGTTTATTGCCTTGTTTTGAATTTGGATTTTTAAAACCTTTAAATGGTGATTGGGATTGAAAAATACTTCAAAGCTTTGCACATGATACACCACTATTATTCCGAATCAACATGCCTATATGGACCCAAATCATAGCTGGCGGGCTCAAGCATATTTGGGCTTTAGACAAAATCTTCAAAGAATAACCTTGTGCATGGCAAGCGGCGGGTTTGGCACGGAGCAGTCCTCTGACCAACCCTCCCTGTGAATAAGAATATTTCTCACAACCCGTTTAAATTGACATTGACGAGTATAGGGTTTTTCCGACCACCGGTTTGAGGTACTCGTAAGGTACCTCATTTATCTGATTATGTATTTTCATCATATGAAAAATAATAACAAATAAAAAATAAAGATGCACATATATTAGACCTTAAGTTAAAATAAAGTGAAATTATGATATTCAATTTTTCATGTCAAATAAGTTAAAGTTTAAAATTCAATATCATATATATTAGAAAACATATGCAACTTTCATCTTACTAAATAGAGTGTGTTAATAGGGAATAGGGTCGGGGATCCCCAAATCCATCCCCGCCCTGTAACTCGTGATGGTTAAATTTTTGATCTGTTTACAATCTAAATTTTGGTCCCATTTAAGGCGGATCCCGCACAGAATAATGGATTGACAATGAAAATGTCATCCTGAAACAAGAATATGTCATGTTTAGAATTTTCCACTCCAATAAAGGGCTTAGATTTTTTCCCACTACATAAGATTGGTTTAATGTTAGCAAAATATGTTTTTTTTCTAGAAATACTCCAAGCCAGATGTTGAGTAATCTATCAGATTACGCCGAGAGAATTAATGGTGACTACTTGATTAATATGTTCCATTTTTCAGCACAAATCATGGATCGTCTCTGACGTTGTTCACTAGTGCCGCCAGCTACCAGAATAATAAACAATGATAGAAGAAAGACATGCCACAAAATTATAACCAAAATAAATCATCGGATCAACAATATGAATTTTTCAAAAAGAGTTTCACTATATCACGATTAATCAACTTGTGTCATACTATAAAAATATTTTTTTTAAAGAAATCTAAAATCATTGCATCATTGAGGCATGGATGTGAGAAGTGCAACACAATTTCATCCCTCTGCAAGCTTGAAGTGTCACACACTCACACTTCAATAAAAACACATTACTTCAGCTAAAAACAATAGTGAAGCTTTATTATAATTGAACTTCTATTATAATTAATTATGTTTTCATGACAGACAAGAACTTAAATACAAATAATACGATCGAACCTTACCCACTTTATCTTTATCTTTTATTTATTTTTTCCCTACCTGGAACCCTATCAACTTTAGCTTTAATAATTAGGACTACTTGACTAGTGCCTATTAAATTTTGAGTCGTTTCCACTTTATTCTCAAAACATTTTCTCACTGCATCATTTAAAAAATTTGAATTTTCCCTACTTTGTCTTCTCCATTTCATTTCCCGTCAAAGCAGGAGTGGACATACTGTTTTTTCCATTTTTTGGATTTAATTGGAAATATGAAACAAATAGGACAAAGGGGAAGAAACTAAAAATTTGTATTAATAAAACGGAATTATTTAAAATTTAATAGGTAAAATGATAACGACTACAAAGTTCATGGACCATTAATATGAATCCATTAATATGAATAGCCTTAATTATTTAATTCCCTTTATGAGACAAATTGTTTTGTTGCCCATACACCTTGTTGACTCAATTGAGAATTGGATGGTCAACTAAAGTAAGGTTCTTGTCACGATTATTTACTGCTTAGCAAATAGATTAGGATAGGAAAGTTTGAAGAATTTTTTAATTCAATCTGAAATTACAAATTCTTACAAATATAAAATAAAATGAGTGTTGTTTAGATTTCAAAATAAATAATCAAATTTGATAATTCAATTTAAATTGGATACTATTATTTCAGGAAAAAAATTTTGAATTGGGAGGGCAATCCCCTCCGGTGAATAGACCATACCCCAAACTGGCTTCTCGATAAAAACTCACTCCACCTGTTCAATATTAGGGATGAACCACTTGAGCCTGTCTTTGAACTACCAGGATGGAATAAACATAGTCCGCTGTTTGATAATTACGTAACATGGGAAGGACAATACAATAAAATTAGCATCTAATTAACGTCTGAAAAAAAAAAAAAAAGAACTACATGGAATGAAAAAGAAGAAAAGGTCCATGAAGCATGAATAGGAATAGGTTGTTCAAGAAGTGAAGAGTTATAACGCAAATATTGGTGAGAATCCAATGCCTTAAAAACCTAAGGGTTCCTTTGCAAGGTTCGTCCACAGAGGTTGGGCAAGCATCTCATATTTGGTAGTATGAAGGGAGAATTGGCCAAAAAGTTGGATGGGGTTCAAGATGCAGTCTAGTGATGGCGGCTGACACAACTTGGGATGGCTATTCATCTAGTAGCTCTTTTCTTATATTCTGCCTACAACATTTTCTAATTGCCGGAGAATATTTTGGTAAAATGCTTTTAGTAATCTACCAGACTACTTTTGACAATTGACATGGTCTCCAATAGCTATTGCCAGTCTTCAATCATCGGAGAGTATTCTGGTAGAATACTTTTAGTAATCTATCGGATTACTCTTTATTCTCAATACAAAATTGTTGGTTGTCTTTGGGCGTCGAAGGGCAATCTGGTAGATTACTATTGATATTCAACCAGATTATTTTTCGAATTCTACTGAATTATATTTGGTATTCAATCGGTTGTTTTTAATATTTCACCAGATTATTTTTATATTCCATCAGATTAAATACTGTAATCTTACCAAATTACAATAATCTTGTTAGAATATAAAGATTATCATTAAAAAACCAAAATTGACAAAATTATTCACAAAATACTTTCGAATACCATAAGTACACTGGAGATGTTCCAGTTTCTGCCCACACCATCGAGTCACCACCGTGAAGTGAATAAAATACTTGTGGTAAGGAAGAGAGAGAGGCATCAATTGAGATTTGCTCACGAGCAACCATCGGTCCAGATCTGCTCAAGAGATCGTGATCACGATATGCTTGCGAGGCCGCGCTGGTTGAAGTCAAGATCTCAAACGCCAGACTTCGCTGAACTTGTAGATCTTCATCTCTGACGCTACACTCGCCGAGGACGAAGTGAAAACGAGCTCGTTGCACAAAAAAGAAAAGAGGAAGAAGAGATAATGTAACAATATCACAAACAACACTCTTTTGTTCCTCTCCACTATTGTGTAAATGAAAAGAGATTAATCTGCCACTAACTCATGATTAAATGAAAAGGAAATGCGACAAATTAGGACAAAAGAAGCTGCCAAAGGAATTGATAAAAATTGCGCTCTTTTCCTTGTCATAATTTGCTTTGTCCAACTTCCCCACCCAAAAAAAAAAAAGAAGAAGAGAAAATTAGTGTTAATTATTTTGTCCCATTCAGTCGGTTATTTATCAATATTTTCTTTTTTTTTTCTTTTTGGTTAGAAAAATAAGAAACAATAATTTATCTAATAAATTAACAAATTACAAAGAAAGTAAATATAAAAACAAAAGGGAAAACTTTTATGCAGACTTTTCCATAAAAGAATTCAAGATTTAGATTGATTTATGCAAACGTTTTTCAATATATATATATATATATATATATATTAAAGAGAGAGAGAGAAACTATACATGTAAGCTTCGAAAAATACCTGAGGCAAGAGAATGGCAGCCGCCTACAGCACCAATATAATTATTAAAAAAAAAAAAAAAAAAAAAAAAGGTGCTCTTTCGAACTTATCATGATCATTCAAGCACTTCTCTTCAGTAGGGAGAATATACGATGTATGCAAAGTATATTTTTAGCCAGTACTATTAATGGCAGATCGGATGGTGGAGATTGAATCTTGCGTGATAATTTTATGATGATCAGGCATGAACCATTGGATCCTTGTCTTTGAACTAAGGGGATGAATAAACATGGTAAGCTGTTTGCTAATTACGCAGCATTGGAAGGGTGTAACACAATAATATTACCATCTAAAAAAAAACTAAATGGAAATAAAAAGAAATAATTACACAAAAATTTATTTTAGAGTCAATTTTAAAATATGTCCATTTTTAGATAATATTATGTAAATGTTCATTTTTAAAAAAACTATTGCTTGTTGTACCTTTTTTACCCTTTTACTATATTTAACATCATTTTCTTCATTATGATCCATATTTTTTCTTTATTTATTCATTATTATTGTATCTTTATCTTAATGAATGGTTCTTTATTAGTATAATTAAGGTTTTTTATAAACATATTCTTAAGTATGATTAGATTTCTTAGAAACCTATTTTTCTTTAGTATGATTTATGTTTTATGATAATTATAACATTATTGTGATAATTTATTTAACTTTTATTATTATTGGTATTATTTTAATAGCTAGTTTCTAAAGTTTAAATGTGTGATGAAATTGTTTATTTTTGTTTATGATAATTACTATATCATTATGATGTTTTTTTTTTTTAAATGCATTATGCTTTTTTTTCTTTATGGTATTACTATATCATTATGATGTCTTTTCTTAATGATAATTACTATTTCATTATGATGTTTTTTTAAAAGGTTTAAAGTATTTCATTTTTTTTTACAATATTTATTTAATTTTCTTATATGTTTGTTGTGAATTTTATTTAATAACTAATTATTTATTATAATGATTCTTTTTCATGTATCAGCTAACTATTATCAGTTATGGTCCTTTTTTTTTTTTCTAATAAAGCAAGTAAAATGGTATTTTTTTCCTTTTATAAAAGATTTGTTTAGTTTTGTATTTTTTTTTTTAGAGATTTTTCTTTCCTTTTTTAATCAATTCTTTATCAGCTTAATTTCAATTATTTATGAAAGGGTACTATAGTCTTTATAAGTATTAATTAAGACATTTATGTAAATAAAAGAAAATATGGACATTTTTTAAGTCGTAGTCTTCAATTTAGACATTTATGTAAATAATATCCAAATGAAAAAGAAAAAGAGGTACGTGAAGCATGAATAGAAATAGGTTGCTCAAGAAGTGGTGAGTAACACAAAATATTGGTGAGAATCCAATGGCTTTGAAAACCTAAGGGTTCCTTTGCAAGGTTCGTCCATGGAGGATTTGCAAGAAATCCATTTTTTGGTAGTACGGAGGGGGAATTGGCACAAAAATTGAATAGGAGTGAAGACGCAGTCAAGCGATGGTGGCCGACTCAACTTGGGGCTAATTCATCTAGTAGCTTCTTTCATTATAGTTATCGGCGCCGTTCTCTGGTTGCCAGAGAGTATTTTGGTAGAATATTTTTGGTAATCTACCAACTACTTTGGTAATTGATGTGGTCTCACCAATAGTTAGTGCCAGTCTACGAAGTCAAGATTTCAAACGCCAGACTTCACTGAACTCGTAGATCTTCAATCTCTGACGCCAACTCAAAGAGATGAAACGAAAATGAGCTCATCGCAAAGAACGGATAGAGGAAGAAGAGATAAGAGAAAGGATGCAGTTTAGGCTTTAGTTGGGTTTTAGTTTTGGGTTTTTATTTTTATTTTATTTTTTATTTTACTTTTTATTTAAGCGTCTTTGGATCTTTTACTCTTAACCCTCTAGGGTTTCATTCTTTAGTCTTTCAGTTAGGAGTGTTCAAGATCAAGTACATAGAATATGGTTGAATCCATAATCCATCGGTTACTAGGATCTCATTGCTATTATTTTATGGGTGATTTATAGGATTGCTCCTTAAAAAGGATATTTGTGGATTGTAATTACCCCAACTATAATTGTTTTAGTTTTTTGACCTCTAGTCAAATTACTTAGAGGGTCAAAAATTCAGAGTAATAGGTAAAAAGCCATAACATACATGTCTATTTGCGAGATTGTTTCAAAACTTTCTCGTCTATAATTGGGACAATACACGAATTTCGAATGAGCAAAGACTAAAAAAATAAGAAGGGCAAAAACAAAAATAAAATTAAGAATACAGAGGTATGTTTTATTACATTCTTATAATAGAACAGATACAATTAAATTAATTTATTGTGAGTGCCTTCAAGAAAAGCGAAAGAAAGCAAATTAATAATGTAACAATAATAGCATAAACACCTTTTTGTGTCCTCCCTCTCCACTATTGTGTAATGAAAAGCGATTAATATGCATTAACTCATAATTACATGAAAGGAAATGAGACAAATTCAGACAAAAGAAGTTGCCAAAGGAATTGAAAGAAATTTGCGCTCTCTTCCTTGCCATAATTTGCTTTGTCCAACTTCCTAGCCTGAAAGCACCCAAAAAAAAAAAAAAATAGATAGAGTTAATTTTGTCTACGGTTACAGTGTTACTTTTATTTATTATTTTACCAGAGAATTTATGTATGACAAACCTGAAAAAGTAACAACAAGGCTGGGAATATGTCACTAGGCAACATTACAGAATGCTTGATGCCTGTGTAGGAAAAAGAAAAGAACTTGTTTATTATTGCTTCTTAATAGAGAGAGAGAGACCTTGAAATAATATATTAAAAAAAATGTCCTAAAAGATCTCTTATCCACGTCTCTTTTTTGTATAGTTGATTAACATTTTAGTAGGGTAGGTTTATTATTTGGCCCATTCAGGTGGTATGTATCAATAATTTTCTTTCTTTTTTCTTGTTACTCTTTGGTTAGAAAAATAAGAAAAAAAAATTCACCTTAATAAATCAACAAATTAAAAAGAAAGTATACATAAGAACAGAAGGGAAATTTTTTGCATACGTTTCCATAATAGAATACAAGATTTAGGAGATTTATCCAAACATTTTCCCAAAAAAAATTAAAAAAAAAAAAAAAAAGAGGAAAAAACTACATATGTAAGCTTTGAAGAGGAATAATTAAAAATACCTGAGGCAAGAGAATGGCAGCCCGCTATTAGCACCAATATAATTTAACAGCAACAACCTAACGGCAAAGTATGCAATAATTTTTTAGCTCCGAACCTAGCCGCAAACGTTCGAATGTCGTGCCTATAATAAAAAAAATATTTCGAGATTTAAAGAGTGAGAAAAATATATATTTTTTTATTAGGTTCAATGAATGGGATAAGATGTAAGAACTGCAACTTATTCATGTCACTCTGGGATATCTTTTATGAGACAAATGGCCGCAAAAAATATTGTGAAAAAGGCCAAGATTAAAAATAGTTTGGGGACTGGAGATCAAATTCAAAGCCAAGTATAAGAATTCTATAGTGTTAAATCATGTGTGATATCAAAAATATATACTTCTAGGTTAACAATAAGAACCAAACGGTATTTATTATATATATATATATATATTGGTATGTACGGTATTCATATTGTTAATTACACACGATCTATAATTAAAAGATGAATCCCATCATAGCCCCATCTTTCAATTAAGAGTTTTTTCCATGTAATATGCTAGTCTTCGTATAAAAAAAAAAGTGTTGAAACATCTGAAAAAGAAAAAGAAAAAAAAATTGTTGCTCTTGTTTAGTTGTCAATTTTCATGGGTTGTTTTACGTTGTCCTGTTGACAATCACCTTGTAATGTCGATGATGAAGAAATTACGCTCTTTATGACATCTATCATTTGGTTGAATAATTATTTAAGTAATCACAACTTTACGCAAAATAGAACAAAAAAAAGTAAACCATGTACACGTCATACTCAACAACTACAAATTCATCTACAGTACATCATTACCATGTAGTAATATAAGGAAAATTGCACTTTTAGCACCTGTGGGGAAAAGATTATTAAATCAGCATCACTTTTTCATCTCTTCAGTTCTAGCACCGCCACGTCATCAAAACCCATGATCTGTGGGGCCAAGCCGCAATTAATGTATGTCAAATTACGGGTTTGTCCTCGTCTCCCTCGCATGCCCCAGAAAACCAGCATCTACAGTATTTAGAGAGAGAAAATTGAAATCTAGAGAGAGAAAATGAAATCTAGAAAGAGAATTTGATTGCAATTGCGCGGAACCGCACGGAAACCGTCCGTAACCACCACGAAAGGCCACCAACTTAGGATAGTTTAAAAAACCGGAACCAGAGATCGAGAGAATGAGGGTTGAGGGGGAAATCGAAGTTTAAGGAATCAAAGATGACGAAAATTAAAAAAAATTGCTTTTTCGTTCAATGTTTAAAAAGTCTGCGTTTAGCGCTTTGTTTGCAAAGGGGAAAAAAATTTCCTCATTTGAATAGTTATTATTGAACAGTATCTCTTCTTACGGGTTCGGTCATTTTCATAATGACCGCCTGGTAATTATGAAAATGACCCCTGTAACTGTTATAACTCTCGCATATAATTTTGGTCATAACGGTTATGACCATGTGGTCATTATAAAAATGACCCGCTTTTTGGAACTCACATCCTTATGACCACACGGTCATAACAGGAATGAAATGGCCTGAAAACATGACTTTTCTAATTTTTTATTATTTTTTTGACGAGGGTAATAACTGTTATGACCACACGGTCATAACAGGAATGACCTTCCCTTGAAAATGGCATGAAACATGACTTTTCTAATTTTTTATTATTTTTTTTTGGACGAGAGGTCATAACTGTTATGACCACACGGTCATACAGGAATGACCTTCCCTTGAAAATGGCCTGAAACATGACTTTTCTAATTTTTATTATTTTTTTTGGACGAGAGGTCATAACTGTTATGACCACACGGTCATAACAGGAATGACCTTCCCTTGAAAATGGCCTGAAACATGACTTTTCTAATTTTTATTATTTTTTTAGACGAGAGGTCATAACTGTTATGACCACACGGTCATAACAGGAATGACCTTCCCTTGAAAATGGCCTGAAACATGACTTTTCTAATTTTTTATTTTTTTTTGGACGAGAGGTCATAACTGTTATGACCACACGGTCATAACAGGAATGACATTCCCTTGAAAATGGCCTGAAACATGACTTTTCTAATTTTTTATTATTATTTTTGGACGAGAGGTCATAACTGTTATGACCACACGGTCATAACAGGAATGACCTTCCCTTGAAAATGGCCTGAAACATGACTTTTCTAATTTTTTATTTTTTTTTTGGACGAGAGGTCATAACTGTTATGACCACACGGTCATAACAGGAATGACCTTCCCTTGAAATGGCCTAAAAAATGACTTTTCTAATTTTTATTATTTTTTTGGACGAGAGGTATGAATACTCGGTCAATAACCATTATGACCACCCGGTCATAACCATTTATGACCACACTGTTATGACCACCCGGTCATAACCGTTATGACCACCCGGTCATAACCCTTATGACCACACTGTTATGACTACCCGGTCATAACCATTATGACCACCGGTCATAACCGTTATGACCACACTGTTATGACTACCCGGTCATAACCATTATGACCATTCGGTCATAACCATTATGACTACCCGGTCATAACTGTTATGACCTGTACTAAAAAATGGCCAAAAATATTAGATTTAAAAAAACAAATTTAACATAGGTCATAACTATTATGACCGGATGGTCATAATAAGAATGACCTTTACTCAAAAATGGCTAAAAATGTTAGATTTAAAAAAAAAAAAAAAACTTTCGATGAAAGTTTCTCTCTCTCAATGAAAGTTTCGATGGTCATAAAAAAAAAAAAATAAAAAAAAAAAACTTTCGATGGTCATAACAGGAATGAACCTTTATTCAAAAATGGCTCAAAATGTTTAGATTTAAATAAATAAAAAAACTTTCGATGGAAGTTTCTCTCGCTAAATGGAAGTTTCTCTCTATTATATGAAGATTTGGGTTTCAAAGGGGGGGGGCTAGGCGAAAAAGTGAAAAAAAAAATAAGATTCCGGTGGGTGGTAACTCTTTCTCTCTCTAGATTTCAGTTTTCTCTCTCTAAAACACTGTAGATGTTGGTCTGTGCATAAAAATTTTTTGAGCCATGCGAGGGAGAGAGATATGTGAGCTAAGGAGATGAGGGTAAACCCGTAATTTGATATTCATAAATGCTGTTGGGGCCCCACAGTAAGTGCTAGTAATGAAGGGAAAAAAAAGGTAATGCTATTTTAATAATAAAATTTTTACAGGTGCTAAAAGTGAAATTAACTCTTATAATAATAATAATAAAAATAAGGGTTAATTTCATTAATAGCACCTGTGGGATAAATTTTATTAAAACAGCACTACTTTTTTTCCCTTCATTCTAGCACTGTCACGTCATCAATCCCTTTTTAGGTGGATGTATAAAGACATGTTTTTCCCACTTTCCCGCCCTCCTCCCTCCGCCGACAATATATAAGTCATAGTAGTTCTAAATTTTAATTTTTTCTTTCCTTATTTTTCTCTCACTGAAGCCTCACGAACTGTCTCTGCACCATTACTCACTGATCTAAGCTCACTCTAAGTCCAACAAATCTCTCCCCATCTTCTTTCACTCTGTTAAACTAAACCTCTCTATCCTCATCACAGTTGAGCCGAGCTGTCATTTCTGCTCCTAGTCCATTTGAGTAGAGCTCTTCCCACTTCCAATCAGCAAATCTGAGGTAATGTTGCTTTGTTATTTGGTTTTATTCGTTACTATATGCTTTAAATGGGTATGCGTTTGAATTATATTAAAAAAATGATTCTCTGTTAAACTTTTGAGGGTAAGTTATTGGTATCCTGTAGCACCTGTGGGTAGTAAGATAGATTTCCTATGTTTTGTGGTATTTTATTGTAATATTTCTCGTTACCAAAAAATTCATGAACTAATAATGGTAAACAACATAATGACGTTTGGTCATCAGTATGATGACCAAGTCGGTCAATAATATTTTTACCAAATGGAAGTCATGATTTTGACCAGAACGAAAAAGAAAATTTATTTGCATTTCATTTGATAATGTAACCCAAATGGTCATTACCATAATCACTAACAGAAGTAACAACCGGGGTTCTAAACGACAAATTGAAGTTTTTATCACATTTGAGAGTTGAACGAAACTGATCATTTCCATAATGACCAAAAAGTCAATTTTATTATGACCTATGTGCGAATGGAAAATCTATAGAAATTGATGAAACAACAGGGGTTTTAAAACAGAAATTTGAGTTGTCATACGTTGTGTATAATGGGAAAATTACATGGATTTGCCTAACTTTTGTTTCGCCTATCATTTGAGATTATCTCAAAACTGGTCATTTTCATAATGACCATCCGGTCATTCTCATTGTGTATAATGAGGAAATTACATGGATTATGTCATCCTGTCATAATCACTAACAGGAGTAACAACCGGGGTTCTAAACGACAAATTGAAGTTTTGTTCACATTTGAGAGTTGAACTAAACTAGTCATTTCCATAATTACCAAAAGATCAATTTTATTATGACCAATGTGCGAATGGAAAATCTATAAAAATTGATAAAACAACAGGGGTTTTAAAACAGAAATTTGAGTTGTCATACGTTGTGTATAATGAGAAAATTACATGGATTTGCCTAACTTTTGTTTCGCCTATCATTTGAGATTATCTCAAACTGATCATTTTCATAATGACCATCCGGTCATTCTCATTGTGTATAATGAGGAAATTACATGGATTATGTCATCCTGTCATAATCACTAACAGGAGTAACAACCGGGGTTCTAAACGACAAATTGAAGTTTTGTTCACATTTGAGAGTTGAACGAAACTGGTCATTTTCATAATGACCAAAAGATCAATTTTATTATGACCAATGTGCGAATGAAAAATCTATATAAATTGATAAAACAACAGGGGTATTAAAACAGAAATTTGAGTTATCATACGTTGTGTATAATGGAGAAATTACATGGATTTGCCTAACTTTTGTTTCGCCTATCATTTGAGATTTGAACAAAACTGGTCATTTTCATAATGATCATCTGGTCAGTCTCATTATGACCAGTTTTGAGATATAATTCACCTCGATCTCTATATATACAAAA